>SNQJ01S0045295.1:57746-107833 GCA_010110895.2 Picea sitchensis | reverse complement strand
TTTGACATTGATGTCAAAGGGGGAGAAAAGAACATGGGTGCCTTTGTTTCCATCAATGCCAAAGGGGGAGATTGTTGGAAGGTTTACAATTGGGAGTAATCTTTTCATTGATGGAAAGAATAGCGATGGAAAATATCAGCGATGGAAAAGAACAACGATGGCAAGGACATCGAAATCACGAAGTGACGAAATCGCAAGGTGGAAGAAATCGCGAAGTGGTGAATTCACGATTAGATCTGGACCGTAGATTCATCAAGATTCTGGACCATTGATCTGAGCTCCAACTCGGAGCTTTGCCTATCGCGACTTGGAGAGGTAAGAAAAAAAACCATCAAAATCGCGATATGCGAAATCGTGATTTAATCCCAGCCGTCAGATCAAGGTGTGTTCTGGACCGTTGATCTAAGCTCCAACTCGGAGATTCGCCTATCGCAACTTGGAGAGGTAAGAAACAAAACCATCGAAATCGCAATATGAGAAATCGCGATTTAATCCCAACCGTCAGATCACCAAGGGTTATGGATCATTGATCTAAGCTCCATCTCAGATATTTGTCGATCGCGACTTGGAGAGTCGAGATGACTCATCTCCAGATTCATGAAATGAGAAATCGTGAAAGCACTTTATGCATAAGAGTGTGGTCTCATCCGGTGGTCACACCATCGAAGAGATGAAGAGAAGAGTACGTGCAGACAAGCTTCTTTTCGACGTTTCTGGGATCACGACTTGGAGAGTCGAGATGTCTCATCTCCAGATTCATGAAATGAGAAATTGCGAAAGCGCTTTATGCATAAGCGCTTGGTCATAGCCATGGTCATATAAAGGAAGGATCCAACACAGAAANCGGAACTCGTGACATGGAGACTCAAGATGTCTCATCGCAGACTCTCCGAATTGTGAAAGTGTGAAATGGGTAAATAACACAAGAACCCATTAGAGTTAATCCAATGATGTAGGTGAATCTGAGCATAATCGGAGGGCTACTATTGCACGTCACAGTGTAACTGCCAGAAACCACTGATGGTTTCTGCCAGAGGACTCGAGGAAACTTCGGGGTGATTGACAGAGAAGATGAAGAGTCTCTGGGAATCTTCAAGAGGGATGAAGATGTTCGTGGAGGCGATTGAAAGCTAGATGAGCATTAAAGCTTGTAACTAGAACAGAGAAGGTGATCTCGACTGTCATAGAGAAGACAAAGAGTCTCAACTGCTAGAGAGGTTGAGGAATCTCAGCATAACATACAATGATGCTGAATGAGTGGAAAAACGACCAGAGAAGATGAAGAGTCATGATGATGATCAGACAGAGCACTCGAGTTGTGGAGGATATCAGCACGGTGTGAGTATGCAGAGGCATTGCATGCATTGCATGCACAAGGTGCACAAAATCTATAAATACACAGTATAGAGAAGAGGCGTGGTTGTTGTTGTTGCTGGGATTGTTGTGGATGTTGTTGAAGGTGATTCATGCATGAAGAAGGATCAGAGTGCAGCAGCTAAAAATAACAGAAGAAGAACTGTGCAGCGAATGGACATGGAAGACAGAGCATAAAATCAGAAGAACAGAATGGGCAGCGGATGCATGCTGGAAGACAGTGAGGAAGTCTGAGTAGAAAAATCTTATAGAACAATGATGACACTGGTAAGCTGTTATTGAACACTATATCACTGTAATAGCTTTCAGTATTTCATATTAATAATTCAGGTAGGTTGGGAGGTGCTAGAGAGGACTGGTGTCCTCAAAGGTTCAAGTGGGGGCTTGAACACAGGGAGTTGGTGCTTCCTTCTAGTTGGTACTAGAGAAACCAGGGAGTTGGTGCTTCCTTCTAGTTGGTGCTAGAGAAACCAGGGAGTTGGTGCTTCCTTCTAGAAGGTGCTAGAGAAAAACAGAGAGTTTGTGCTATCAACAAGTTGTAGCTTGCAAAACAAAGGTTGTAGCCTCACAATGAGTTGGTGATCAAATGTATGATAATGTAAAGAATGTAAATAATACTTATCATATAAATAAGAAGAGGTTTTTACCCTATATGGATTTCCTTGGGAAATATCTGTCTTTGTGTTTCTCATATATGTGACTGATGTTGAATGTGCCATTGTTCATTTCCCTGCATTATTGTGATCATCATTGAGTGCCTTGTAAATATTTTAGAAGAAGCATAATTGTTTAAGCACGATGACAACTGATTCACCCCCCCCTCTCAATTGTCCAACAATTGAGTCTTCTTATGTCTCTGTTGTGACTGTTGAGTGCCTACAGAGTGATAGGAAACCTTTATTTGGTTGAATTTTCGGGCGATTTTTTCTTTCTCATCATCCTTTTCATTGGTTGTCCTTGCATCCTGGGATGGGTATTTGCTTCTTGATACTCTACTTGGTTTGTCTTTGTTTACATACAATAGGGTATTTATATCAAGTTGTTGTTGATTCCTTGCATTTTCATTCTTTTGTATTGAAAATACGAAAAAATAAATTTTTCATTGTTGGTATTTGATCTTTTAGGTTCTTGTCATCGGTCTTAGTACATGTATAGAAATATTGCATCTTATTTGAAATTGCAGAATTGAATTGAAAGTTTCATTTAGAAAATCTTATCATTTATTGGGAATTGAAGTTAGGACTTTGCATTTTATTCATATTCATTTATTTTACTTGCTGAGTCATAACATCATCAGTTTCACGACCGCACCTTTCGAGTAAGAAAATCCACTAAAAGTAACACTGATAAATTTAAAATTGATTAGAAACGATTTTATTTTTCAAGGTGTACAAACTAGCTTAAGATTTTCAGCCTTGGAATAGGATTTTGTGAGTAAACTTCTCAAAGGATATTAAAATCAACATATGTGTCTGACTAAGGGAGTGGTGAAATCCATTGTATAATTGGTGACATCAAGAGGCTTCTCTCACACCGGAGTTAAGAATGAGGTCGCATAAGGTTGGTTGAGGGGATATCCCCCCAATACCTTCTTAGCGTCATAGATATTTCTGGGGATCTATTCGTATATGCGGGTCTTGCTAGTACCTTTACCTCTGTGAGAGGCGGTGCTTTCCAGATTTCAGGATTTGTTACCCTGCCCATATGGTGGACCTGACTTACAACTGTTCTCTTGCGCATTGGTTATATCGTGGTGGGTTAGTTTCTTGATAGGTAGCCACATAGGTTACTTTCATGGGTTATTCTGCAGGTACCCTGGGTCAGATAAGGGTCGAACAACACGAAAAATTTATGGATGATTACCTCTCCGGGGGGATCTGATTGACTGGTTGTTAAGCCCACGAGGGCCCTTATAACTGATTATGATACCTACGATCTTTGGCAGGGAGTCTCAAGCCCCTCTTGGGTAAGGCATACTTTCTTTAGGGAGGGAGGCCCCTTTCAACCACTTTATCCTGTTTGTGTGCATATTGCCCTTTTGTTTATTTTGGTGTGCTCTTTGATTATTAGTTGGACTTAGGATGTGTTTTTATATCTCAAGTATTGAGTCATCGTGGAGCTAGACCAGCTTCCACGCAGGTCTCAATGTTTGTTAAGGTTACCACCGCATATTGAGTCTTTTCCTTCTAAAAGGTGTAAATTTATCAAATGTGGTACACACACCTCCACCTATAAGACTTGTGGTGATACAAGTATGGGTACTGAGTCGAGTCAGAAAGATAATGGGAGTCCTTCAACTCCCATACCCACTATAGTTAGTGGTACTCCTTAGAAACCCTCAACCACCATGGTTATAGTGCCTAAGGTTCCCATCATCACTCATGTTCGGCCTATAGTTAATACTCAACCTATAGTCGTGAACCCTTTTGGGTCTCTTTGTCATTCGTCGAGATACAATACTCAGTCCATCCCTACGACCTCTAGCCCTTTTTATTATGGTATGTCAAATTTCACCTCTCAATTTTCATCCTCCATTCTAGTGTCTAATCATCATACTAGTATTGGACTTGGGGGTATGGATCCTTTGCATACTCCAATCTCATTTGGCAGTGCTCATATCCCTCAAACGACTCCTACGGTTGGAAGCCTACCTCCTTTTCACCCCGGGTATAATCTTGGTCTTAATTCTCCTAGATGGAGTGGTCAACCTGGCGGGCAATATGCTACTTATGTTCGATCCTTTACACCTACCTCCTCCATACAGATTCCAACCAACATGTATGGCATGACAAATCCACCTCTATCCTCTGGATTCACACCCGGGGGAGGTCAATTTCACACCTTGGGAAACCCCCAACCTAGATTTACTCTGGCTGGGGGGAATATTTACAACCCTCATCATAACATTCCTACTAGAATGGTGCCCAACCAAGAACTTATGAATCATTTTGGAGGGGGGTTTTACAATCTCGGACAGTTCCATGGTGCCTACCAGAACCCTAGATGGGATGCAATTCCCCCAAAAAAATCTTTCTTAGCAGCTTGGGGCCAGATGTCATAACCCCATCTCCCTTTTCTGGCCACGCTCAATTTTCCAGACTTGTATAGATTAATGAATGACCCTGTGCACCATGAACCGACATGGCCCCCCGTCCCCACCAAGATTCCATTGGATATTTTTAAGTTTGAGGGTAATACTGGTGAGGATCATGGTGATCACATCACTACTTTCCATCTTTGGTGCTCTTCCAATTCCCTTAACGACGATTCTATTCATTTAAGATTGTTTCAACGCACCCTCATGGGGGTCGTTGCGAAATGGTACATAGAGCTACCGAGGGGGCATACAAAACCTTTAATCAAATGGTTTTAGTCTTCCTCAACCACTTCCAATTGTCGGTTCATTATGATGCCAACATAGAACTTTTGTCGGCCTTCCATTAGGATAAATCCACCCATATCTCGGATCACATACAAGAGTGGCGTAGATGGAAGAGGTTGATCAAGGCCTACGTTTCTCCAGAGTTCCTTTTAGAATGGTTCCTTAAGTCTTTACAACCTTATATTTCTAAGGATGTTTCAACATCTGGAGTTACATTTGAGGAAGAAGCGATTTTTAAATCCCAACAGTTAGATCTTATATATGCTCATTCTGGGATGTTATACAAAATTATTCCAGACACACCGAGGTCAAGCTATGACCTTAGGAAAAACCCTGGGCCTCATGCCGATGGCATTGTAGGCTACGCAAATGTCAAATGTGCAGAATTGGTGACAAGCCAATTGAAAGAGTTGTCTCTAAACCAGTTTGTAGGAGAACAATCTTCGTATGTGTCCTCTACTCCCATTCAGTCGACGAACGTACATTCTGTGCAATCGTCGACCAACCGGAATGGTAACCAAAAACCAAGAGGGAATAAAAGGAAAGGATGTGGTAACAATCATAAGGGTGGGAGGAATAATAATAATGATAAACCCAAGGACAATACTAATAATGAGAAGTCAAATAATAATGCTGGTGAGGGAAAGAAAGAAAGGTGAAAGGTGAAATTTACTTGCAAGCTTTGTACGGATGATCACCTTACCCACTTGTACCCAAACTTGTGGAAGCTATGAGGCTTTTATCTCTACCAACCGATGTGCTGACTAATCATTTTCCATATAATTAACACATGGCCTTGATCTCCTCGAATGCCAGAAATGCGGTGATTGGAAGTCAAAACCCATCGATGCAAGACAATGACTGTCTATGCATCAATATGGTTAAGTCTCAGGTTAATGTATCCACACGGTATCACAACTACAGTTCTTCACAGAATGTTCCAGGTCTAGAGTCTCCCCCTCCTCCAGAGACATCTTTACAGATAAAAAAACTAGAACCTCTACATCATATTCCAAAAGGAGTACTCAAACACTCTACGGACAACCCTAATGCTAGAGCTTCCCATAATTATTCTATTGTTGAGGATCTGGCTCAAACCCCTTGTGCGATATCAATTCTGGAGGCACTCCATACGTGTCCTTCACAGAGGAATGCCTTGTTGTCTACATTAGGAGCTCTAGACCCCAGTGGCTCTAAGGTTATCAATTTCGATGTCATGGATGTGAGGCCTCTCTTTCCTTGCCATGTGGCATTCCAAATCCACATGGATTACTCAAAGTATATCATCAAACATATTGTTATTAATGAAGGCGTTGCAACGTGCATGATGTCCTTAACCTATTGGAAAGCCATTGGATCTCCAACCCTCTCTCAATCTCTGACCATGTTGACTAGTTTCGATGGTCATTCTTTCCTCCCTCACAGTATTCTTCCTGCCTTACCAGTCCAGTTAGGTGGGAATATGGTGGAGGTGGATGTTGAGGTTTTTGATGCACCCCTTGACTATAACCTGTTACTAGGACGTAACTGGACTTATGCTATAATTGTAGTCATATCATCCATCTTCTGTACTCTATGTTTTCCTCATGATGGGAAGATCATGATGATCGATCAATTTTCCTTTGCGTACACTAGCCCCAATGCATCAGTCAAACCGTCAATCCTCGTGATCGACAATTCTCAGCCAACAACTGAGAATATTGGTGTTGGAATGTATTCATCCCTTATGGGTACTTTTGATTTCGAGGTACAAATTCATCATATCTATGCGATGTCTAGTAGGTTTGCATCATCAATGAGGTATTTTCCTTTCCGCACTTCATATTTTAACGATCCTTGGACCCTACCTTCCTCGACTACATCTTATGAATGTAAGTTGCATATTGGAATGGCCATGCCACTATCGGTGGTAGAGATAGCATTTCAAGTTGTTCTTGACTCTTCTGTTGACCCAGATCCTGTTTCCTCACAGATGGACGAGGAGGATCCTATACTTAATCCCATGTGGGCCACTTCATCATCTTGCTCACATGACTGCCTCAATGATACTTTACCCTTAGATGAAGAAATTGTAGAGGCCATGAATGGTTCTGACAAGCCATGGCATGACATGCACCATTGCTCTTATTTCCTCCCAGAGCTTTCTAGAATCAAACAAGATGATTTTAGATATACCTTGAGTGAGATAGTCGGTCATGCCATAATTCCTCTTGATACACACAGTATTTATGCCAAAGGAAATATGGCAAGTATCTCCCCTACCGTTAGGATCGATATCTCGCGTACTCCTGATAAGGTTGAAAATGTATATATCAGTGCAGATTGTTCACCACAAGAAATTATGATCTACACCAAGCTCTTCAAATAATTCCTCAATGTATTCACGTGGTCATACGAAGAGATGCCAGGAATCAACCCTCGAATTGTCGAACATGAGATTAAAACCTACCCAGATGCCAAACCCGTTTGACAATGACTTAGAGCTGTCAATCTTAGGAAGGCCCCTACTATTAAGCCAAAGGTGGAGAAAATTCTTAATGTTGACTTCATCTACCCGATTCCCTTGACTGAATGGGTATCCAATCTTGTTCATGTGAATAAGAAGCAAGTAACCATCTGTGTATGCATGGATTTTAGAGACCTGAATAAGGCCTATCCTAAAGACAACTTCTCGACGCCCTTCATTGATCATATTCTCGATGAGTGTGTGGGAAGCGATTTTTTTTCTTTCATGGACAAATTTTTCGTGATACAACCAAATTTAGATTAATCTTGAGGATTAACATAAGACATCATTTATTTGTCCTTGGGGTACATTTGCATACCGAAAAATGCCTTTCAGCCTTAAAAACACCAGAGAAACCTTCCAACGAGCCATGACCTTCACTTTTCATGATCTCAAGTGTATAGTTGAAGCTTACCTTGATGATCTTGCTGCTCATTCTAGAAAGAGATTGGATCACTCTACCCACCTTCGGCTTTTTTTTGAAAGGTGTCTCTATTATCAGATCCGTTTTAACCCTCATAAGTTCATATTTTGCGTTAGGGTAGGTCAGATTCTAGGATTCTTAGTCTCTAAGACTGGGATCATGGTGGATCCTTTAAAGGTTGAGGCAATACTTCGATTGCCTCCCCCACGCACTATTATTCAGCTTCAAGGTTTACAGGGGAAAGCTAACTTTTTACATCGGTTTATAGTAAACTATGCCAATATTAATAAGGGTTTCATGTGTCTCTTGAAGAAGGAAACTCTTTTTATATGGGATGAGCGAGCCTAGGAATCCTTTGATGCTCTGAAGAAAGCCTTGGTATCGATGCCTTTGCTGAAGCCCCCAAACTATAGTAGAGATTATTTTCTTTATATCTCCACATCCGAAGGGATGAATAGTATGGTTTTAGTTCATGAGGATGATGAGCTCCGTGAGCACGTCGTTTACAGTTGGTCCTCGACCAAATTTTGAGGAAACCTTGGTTAGGTTTGGACCACTTTTGGACTTCGATAGGCGGGTCAAAGATGGAGCGCCCAGATGGAGCTAAGATAGCGGATCTCACTTATTTTGCGGGCTATGTGGACCCAACAAGGGGTTACTTAGGGTTTTTGTGATGGGTTATGGGATGTCGGCCCTTGGGTTCTCCCATGTTTAGGCCTTTTTGTAAGGGATTGTAAAGGTATAAGTAAGAATGTATTGTAGAAGAGTAGGGGATAGTGGGAAGTGGATAAGGGCAAGTAGTTCTGAGTTGCTTTGTGCAACATAATGTGTATGTAAGTCTCTTTGCTCGATAGATAAGTTGGATTTGTGCCTTCACCTAATTTCGGGAAGGAGTATCTGGTGCTCAGTGCGCAGATCTCCTATCTGGTGTGAAGCTTGGCTCTGTGTCTTAGTGAACTGGAGCAACTGAATGTAAGAGATTAAAGAATAATAAAGAAGATGAAGAAGTTGGTGGACGTAGCCCCACACTGGGGTGAACCACGTATATCTTGTGTCTTTGGTTTCTTTGTGCTATGTTGTTTCTGTTATGAATATGCTTAGTGGTTTGCTTATTATATATGTTAGATAGATTTGTTCATGCTTAGTGATTTATTTGTGTTAATGATGAATGAATGTTATATCTAACTCAATGTTATGTGCTAAGTGGTGGAAATGCTTAATCTTTGTTGTTAGTGCATCGATCTATCTTTGGGTAAGTTATGCGATGTTAATGAAGCTAATAAACTAATGTATATCACCTTCTAAGTGTTTCTAGAATACTCTGCCAAGTGTTATTATCATAGATTTGTGTCCCAGCTTGGTTACAGACACCTTAGTCCTGTAACCCCCCCTTCTTATACCTCGGGTGAGACTTCGCCTACTTCGCAGGTGTTGCCGAAACGGATGATAGTTGGGGTTTTGTTGGTGCATTGTTGAAGCATTGAACCCTGGTTCTGCCCCTGTGCCAACAAATGGTTTTGTTTCCAGGACCTGAAACTGTGATTGTTGGGAACTGAAGTAAAGAAAAGAGAATCTATGTGCGTATATATGTTGCTGAAGTGTGTAGTACTCTACTTGACTTGCAAAGCTTTGTGCTAAGAAAGAAATCATATCTGAAGAAAAGAGGTGAGATCTTAAAAGAGGTAAAGCTTTGTGCTTTGATAAGAGTAAGATAAGTGAATTTTTTTCTTTTCGAAAGCATGAATTTAGGTATGTTTAATAGATTTTGTCCTATTCTGAAAGCTAGGGCGCAGTTGGAAGAAAGATTTGATCTAAGTAACGCTAATAGAAATGAAGAAAGATATATTATTCCTATGCATAGAAAGAAATTTTGGACTAATAAGTGGATGCAGGAACCTAGAAAGAATTTTTGTAGATTGCAGGTCCAACATTGTGATCCTAGTGCGTAGTACAATAGAGATTGGGGAACATACAAGAGAAAGAGAGGATTGACAGTATGTTATAACTGTAGAAGACCGAGAAATCTTGCTAAGGAATTCCCTAGTACAAGTCATATTTTCCTTTGTTGTTAAAATATTGGTCTTGAAGTTGAGGATTGTCCAAGGATGATTGCTAAAGTTGAAAGAATGAACATGAGACAAGGAAACTATGAAGGGAGTCAAGAGACTAAGAGCAAGTTAGAGAATCATAAAGAGAAAGAATAAGAGAAATTTCAGACTACATTAGTACAATTGAAAGAAATGATGACTGATCACAAAGATGTCAGTTTACCAGAGATCCTGAAAGTAAAACATCGCATAAGTGCAAGAATAGGAGACTTCAACATAGACTGTGTCCTCGATGAAGAAACATAAGTGAATATTATGATAGAAGACACTTGGGAATTTTTTGGAAAGCCTACTGTGGTACCTTCATTGGGAAGGATAGGATTGTTTAAGGGAAAGATGATAACTTTAGGTGGAAGAGTTACTAATATACTTGTTATTATTCATGGAACATCGACTGAAGAAGAATTTGAAGTCATTAAGTTTGTTGAGAACAACGCCCCTTTCCCACTTTTACTAGGTAAGGCTTGGATTAAGAAAGATCAGATCAGAAGGAAAGCATAGGAAGAAGCTACAGAAAAGAAAAAGAAAGAACTAAGGGATTTCATAGCTAGAAAAATAGATTGACTAATAGAAGAACGAGAAGATAAGTCAAAGGAAAAGAGGGCAAGAGAATTAGCTATTGAGGTTGAAAGAACGTAAGAAGGTTTAAAGGACCTATCCATGAAAGAAAAAAGAATACCCACCCTGGAATTAGTAAGAGAAGGGATTTTAACTTCAAACCCTTTGAGAGCACATCAATAGTGCAAAGTCACTATGCTAGGAGAAGATAAGAATAAGAATGGAAAGAGGAATTCAGAAACAGTTAGAGAGACTCAGATCATAGGAAAGAAGGAAAGGAATCTCAGTAAAAAGAAAGCTAAGTTAGAAAAGATACAAGAAGCTACAGAGAATAGATGGAAGACTTCATAGACTAGAACCTTGCAGGAGGCAAGTTCACAGGATTTGAACCTCCCCGGAACATCAGGACCACGCAGAATGGGAATTCGCCCCGGCGAAGATATAGGACCGTTGGAGGCACCCCGCCCATTAGAACGACACTCTAGAACATCTAGGAAACACATTTATGGGTGGATGGACTGCTTTTGGGATGTTGAGACCATGCCATAACGGACATATTCGTATTGATGGAAGCATTCTTTCCCATTGGAAGAATTTGTTACATTGCCTCGCTTATTTAACCTATCGGACACCGCATTGGGACCAATTTTTTCAACCCGTGATTAACTGATCCAGGAAGAGAACTGATTGTGTGTCGAGCTGTGCTATCAGAAGCCAGACCTCGCCATCCATTTGTCTACCCCAACTGTCCGTTCACCTACCCTGACCTGTCTATTTAAAAGTGAGAATGTCGGGAGAAACTAGTGCATTAGAGAAGTCTTTCGAGGAGGTCATCAAGAAGATAATTGTCAACAGACATTTATCTGAAGGTGTCTAAGCATCGTTGACCAGGGGAGTGCAGGCTTCCACTTTGATTGGATGACATTCTGGCCATGTAAATCCCGTGATCGAGCAATGGAGTAAGCATCGCAACGATTTGGCTAATGTGAAGCAGATCCCTTCGATCTTACCAAAGTATATTCCACCATTGGCTGGTGCGGTTAACTGCTACAACTTTCCACTCAATTATGAGTACACTCTGTTCACCGCATATATTCTGAAGGGAATACACATAGTCGGGAGTCAGTTGGGACAGATCTCGATGCTGAAGAACAACGACTTCAATATCAGAGACAAGAAGAACTATTATATGCTTGCATCCCACCGATACTTGACGAAGAAAACTGGGAAGAAGCCTCACCTCATCTCCTAACCATGGATTAAGGAGCTGGCGTAGTCCACTGTGCTAAATGTGATGAAGATTCCCCATTTTGGTTGTCACCAGGAGGTTAATGCTTGTGTTAAACTCCTCTTATCGTGATATCATGGCAGACACCTATGGCTTTATTGGAGGATTACTGTGGATCCAATGTTGATCCACTTGATTATAGGATTAATCATGCAGGGACTTGACCCTCAACAATTTTATCCATGGAAGGCCTCAGACCGCTCCCTGGCACAACGCATCAAGGAATCTTACAGTGAACTTGAAAAATGAAAGCGAGGCTATAAGGTAGCCTCTATACAGGATGGCGCAGTGCACCTTGCTTTCCAACTCATAGATGGCAAGCTCGTAAGGAATAACTGCTCCACACAGGTCACCGGGTTCATGGCAGACCTCACAGGAAAATGTGTGGAGGGAATGCAAATGAGTTGGGTGAGTTACCTCGTCAATGAAATCAAGAAAGACTGTCACGAAGATCAGGATCTGGGATACGAATTCCACTTCAGTTGGATGATCGTTTTGATTTCATTTTTCTCTTGATGAATGCCTGAAGGAGCCACCTTTCCAGAGATAGAACCATCAGAGCCGTTGGTCGCTATGTTTTCTACCTTATGGTACACCAACGATATTTCGAAGCAATGGTAATCCAACGTTGTGTTCCATGCATATTATTAGCAACTAAAGGTTTCCATTGAAGCATTTCCACGCATGACACCGTGCACCTTGCACTAGTACAGACCAATAGCCAAGTTCTGGGCAGATCCACATTTCATCTATATCACTACGCGCAAAGATGAGAACAAGAAATATTTACAGTCATACTACAAATTGGCAGATGAGGTCATGGAGAAGATCACAAAGGAGTGGCCAGAGGAGTTCCTTGTACCTATTGTTGATGTAGAACTCTCTGACACCGTCACCATAGTAAGCCCCATGGTCACCTGGGTCAAGAACATTAAATAGTCCAGTGGGACAAAGAAGAAGAAAAAGCATGAAGAAGTCAAGAATATAGAGACCGATGAGGAGGACAACGCCTCTGAAGAAAATGGATCTGGATCGCTAGGAGGAGGAGATGAAGAAAATGGACAAGGAGGAGGGGATGAAGGATAAAATCAAGGAGAAGGTGAAGCTACACCACCAAAATATCCCCTTGCTGAAATAGTAACACTGCAGAAGAGGAAGGTTTCTCTGCAGAAACTTTCGGCAAGAAAGAAGAAGCACACTAGTAAGCCCCAGTTAGAGGCCACACTCACAGAAGACGACATCCGTTTGGTCCATGGAGCCATGGAGGATTCTTCCGAGGACATATTGCAAAGATATGGACTGAAGTAGGATGAACTATATGGAAGGATCGAAAAGGAATTGAGCAAAGTACAAAAAGCCATTCTTTCGGTCCATGCAGTACCTACTGCGTAATAGATTGCAGAATTAGGTGATGAACCAGCCCAATTGAGAAGACTTGCAAATGCAACAGAGGCTCGATTTCAGAAATTCCAAGAAGAGAAGGAGAAGGCTACAAAAGCCCTGAAAAAATAGAAAGAGGATGTATTAGAGAAATTACGAGTAGCGCAGTACTGTGTAACCACCTATAAAAATGAGAAAGAAAAGTTTCAGGCGATGATCCAGGAGGAAAAATCCCAACTACAGAGAGAAAATGAGAAGCTGCTCACAAAATGGGCTACGGTCAAAGAAGAAGTGAATAAATCATGTAGCTCCATGCCAGGATTGGTACAATACAAATAGGAGTTAGTTGAGGTTCAAGTGGCAAAGCTCGCTCATACCATCCAACAACTTCAAGCGAGGATAACAAAGTTGGAGATCCAAGCAGTACTGAGCACCATGCAGGAGGTGCGTGACCAGAGGGAGGAAGCCGATAAGAATGTAGTAGTAAGGATCAGATCCCTCACCTCAGAATGAAAAAACCCGAGTGATAGAAGAGTGAAAACATATGAATGCCTCACAGAATATCCAAAGCTAAGGAAACTGGAAGCACAGTTACAGGAGGCGCAACAACAGGCTTTCTTTGTGCATGCGTAGATGAAGCTACTCACTGTAGTTGAAAGAATGAAGAGATCTCAAGAGAAGCGCGTGGTGCATCAACATATTACTACCATCCAGGGTAGGGTAATGGAAGTTGCACAGAAGATACAACCTATGCAGGATGAATCCTGCAAGGTGTTCAAAGAAATTGAGGGACAAGGCTCGCAATTGGAACAAGTGGTTGTAGCAGTGGAACAATGCCTAGAAGGGCCTGTTACAGAGAAGATGATCCAGGAGCTCACTGATCAGGAGGCTCAGGCAAAGAAACAATTCAAGGAAGCTTGACTTAATCTTGAGGCCTTCGAAGCAGTGTTTCCCAAACCTAAGTGACTCGGGACGAGTCACAGGTGAGTGTTCAGGGATTGTTGGCCCTCGACCAAGTTTTGAGGATACCTTGGTCAGGTTTGGACCAATTTTGGACTTAGATAGGCTGGTTGAAGATGGAGCACCCAGGCGGAGTTGAGATCGCAGATCTCACTTATTTTGTGGGTTATGTGGACCCAGCAAGGGGTTCCTTAGGGTTTTTGTAATGTGTTATGGGATGTCGGCCCATGGGTTCTCCCATGTTTAGGCCTTTTTGTAAGGGATTGTAAATTTATAAGTAAGAATGTATTGTAGAAGAGTAGGGGATAGTGGGAAGTGGCTAAGTGCAAGTAGTTTTGAGTTTGTTTGTGCAACATAATGTGTATGTAAGGCTCTGTGCTCGATAGAGAAGTTGACATTGTTCCTTGACCTAATTTTGGGAAGGAGGATCTGGTGCTCAGTGCACAGATCTCCTATTTGGTGCAAAGCTTGGCTCTATGGCTTAGTGCATAGGAGAAACTGAATGTAAGATATTGAATAATAATAAAGAAAACGAAGTAGTTGATGGACGTAGCCCCACACTGGGGTGAACCACGTATATCTTGTGTCTTTGGTTGCTTTGTGCTGTGTTGTTTATGTTATGAATATGCTCAGTGGTTTGCTTATTATGTATGTTAGATAGATCTGTTGATGCTTAGTGCTTTATTTGTGTTAAGGATGAATGAATGTTATATATAACTCAATGCTATGTGCAAAGTGGTGGAAATGCTTAATATTTGTTGTTACTACGTCGATCTATCTTTGGGTAAGTTTTGTGATGTTAACAAAGCTAATAAAATAATGAATATCACCTTCTAAGTGTTGATATAATACTCTGTGAAGTGTTATTATCACAGATCTGTGTCCCAGCTTTGTTACAGACACCTAAGTCCTGTAACCACCCCTGCTTCTACCTCGGGTGAGACTCCTCCTTCTTCGCAGGTGGTGCTGAAAGGGCCAGTATTTGGGGTTTTGTTGGTGCACTGCTGAAGCATTGAACCCTGGGTTTTCCCTTGTGAAAACATTTACTATCTTATTCGAAACTTAGTTGGCCCTGAACTCAAGTATTCTCGCATTGAGAACCTATCTTTGGTTGTCATTCATGTAGTTCAATGATTACGAAACTATATATTACTTTGCAAAACTAATATGGTTGATGATATCAATCCATTTCAATACGTACTTACTAGGTGTATCATAGGGGGGAAATATAATAAATGGATTGTTATTTTGCAAGAGTTTGATCTCGATTTTGCTTCAACAAAATCCAAGAAATCACTAGTTTTTGTCGAGTTAATATTAGACTTCCCTCGGTTAGATGAGGATGTTATTCATGTTCATTCAATTTCGGATGAACACATTTTCCTTGTCTTTTCATCAGACCCCTAGTATGGATATATTGTGATCTACCTTCAAACCTTGAAGTTCCCTCAACATCTTTCGAGAGATGACCGGCGACGCATACGATATCAAGATAAGAACTACCTTATCATCGACGAAAATTTGTATCAGGTAGATAATATCTTGCATCATTTCTTGATTCACGAATAGGGTGATTCTGTACTTAATGACTATCAGAGTGGGGCTTGTGGTGGTCATCTATCCGGGCTTGCAACAACCCAGAAGATATTGCGAGCCGGTTATTTTTGGCTATCTATTTTTAAAGATTGTGTCGAAGCGGTCAAGAAGTGTCACCCCTTCCAGGTGTTCACTCGGAAGATACGATTTCATCCAACTCCTCTTCACCCAGTCATTATCGTCGATCCCTTCACCAAATGGGGGGTGGATTTTGTGGATTTCAGCCCAAATTCGGCTGAGGGGAATCAACATATTATCATGGTCATAGAATACTTTACTAAGTGGGCCGAGGCCATGCCTACAATTACATACAATGTTAATACTACTGCATTTTTTGTGTTCAATAGAATTATAGCCAGGATCAGAATCCTGAGTGAGATTGTCACTGATCATGGCAGTCACTTTCAGAATGAAAATGATGAAAGAATTAGCAACAAATCTGGGGTTTAAACATGGTCACTCTTCCCCTTACTACCCCCAGGAAAATGGACAAGTAGAGGTTGTGAACAATTATCTCAAGGCCATTTTTCAAAAAACTATCAACAAGAGAAAATCTAATGGACATATCATGCTTTACCCTGCACTTTGGGCATATCGAACCTTGGTTGAAACTTCCACCAGATTTTCTCCTTTCCATTTAGTACACAGTGTGGAGTCGATCCTACCTATTGAATGTGAAATCCCTTATCTTATATTGGTCGTTAAGCTCATCCCTGAAACTTCTGATCTCGAACAATGCCTCGTACACCTAGAGAGTCTAGATGAGCAATGTCGATATGCCTATATGGCTATCAAAGAAAATAAACGACGTGTCAAGGTCCAGTATGATAAGTTTGTCTATCCTCGACAGTACGTTGAGGGTGACTTGGTACTCTTGTATGACCAATCCAAAGAACCACTAGGGGAAGGCAAGTTCAGCCCCATGTGGCACGGTCCCTATATCATGCGACGTGTCTTAGAAAAAGGAGCCTACAAATTAGAATATTATGAAGGGAATATGTTGGTTGAGCCCAGGAATAGGATCTACTTGAAAAGATGTTACATTTGACCCCCAATCTTGGGTGTAACTCTTTGTATACTAATGTATTTTAGTGTATATATCTTTTCCCCTTATGTCATCAACTTTCTTATCGAGTTTTCTCTTGGTTGGCATATGTCAACGGATTATTCAGTCTACTTAGGATTCACAGACGGGGCCAATTGTCATACATGGAACTTGTCTTCCACCGCTTGGGTTGTTCACTCACTTGAGGATCAAATGGTGTCTTCAGGTGGCATTTTCCTAGGGCCATCAACGAATAATGTGGTTGAATATAACGTCGTTATAGAGCTTTTACGCGATGATGTTTCACATGGTATTCATTCTTTAGAAGTTCTCCTGGATTCTCAGTTAGTAGTTTTTCATTTGAATGGCAGTTACCGTGTGAGAGACCCTACTCTAATCCAATGATTCCTCCGGGTACGACTTTTGGAACGACAATTTGATTTTATTACTTATCATCACATACCTAGAAGTTCTGATTATGTATTTGATGCATACACTAATTATGTTTTAGATTGGCATTTGTCACATAACTAAAGAAAATAAAACAAATTCAACAATGTACACATTGTAATATAAGTAAAGTCGAGGACCAACGTTTTTTATATTTCATCTCTGGAAAATATGGTGTCATAGTACAAAATTGGGGCTCACACCCTCAAAATACATATACGGTCTATTAATACAATAACCATGAAATCTACACCTGTGGCGTCAGATGTGTGTCATGATAACATAGTACAACATTTTCGAGATGCCGAAAGAGTCTCACCCAAGCATGGGGCACACCTACCACCTGTTGTTGCATCACATCCGACAGATCCTCTACGTGAACCATCATAATTCTTTGCATCAAATGAGACAGTTTTCCCTACATGTTTTGAAGCACTCTACCAGTTCCTCCTCCCGTTGTCTCATCCCACCAGTGCCTCCATTGGTGTCGTGGGAGTCCATATGGTCGTCGTGGACCCACATCTGCATAACATACATGTTTTAATTAATAATTGACATCATCCAAAAGTACTTTTGTTTTCTGTTACAAAAATACAAAAAAATGAAATATTCAAAAAACGTTTTTATACGTATGTCCCCGTAGGCGGAACCTAGTGGTAATGGCATGTGTGGATCTCCTCTAAAGTCAATCCTTGCATATGGGTAGTCATCCAGAGATATTACCTGCCAACTCCATTGGAAGAAAAACTCGTCGTTGTAGGGTATCCTACCACCTCCCAATTGCCTCATCACTTCATTCCACCGTGCCATGGATGGATTGTGAAGTCCATGCAGAACAGTCTCAACTCTAGGGCCCAAGACTGGAACCCGCTCAAATAAAAAAATACATTACATGGACGCAAACCCAAATTTCCTCTTTCTACCTTGTTTATAGTCTGTTAGTTGGCTCTTCATGTTGGCCAGCAGTGAGGTGCACCAGCTGTAAATCGTGGGTCACAAGCACTCCACCGAGTATAACATAAGTGGCCTTGATTCATGGTGCAACGAGGCTGACCCTATGATCTGTGTCAACACTAGAACAATGATATTGATACTCAGATTATTGATCGCTCTGATCGAGAGTTGGATCCCTACCTTCTCGGTCCCTACAACACAATGAGTGGCTATGTAGTAGTCCATGTTGATGCCACTCCCAACTCCTCGAGGTTTAAGGTTCACCACCTCACCCTAATGTGACAATCCTGTCAGAAATTATATTTCCTTGACTTCAATCCTCAATGGTTTCACGTCGAGGTTGAAGGCCTCTGTATCTGGATCCTAGTAGTTCACCAACATCTGGAGCAGTCTCACTTGAGCCCTCATTCCTTTTAGAGCCAAAAATTTATATAGCCTACATATTCTTAATGCCATTTGGGACCCTGGATCTCTCTCCATTGCAACATCAACTTCTTCATGCTCTCTTTCTCTCCACTCTAGCACCATCCTGCAAGTTTAAAATCAAGTTTTGAGTCAATATCCTTTAAAAAATTCAACTCACGGACTTGTACGTGAGCTGCAATTTACACAGTCGCGTATAGGGCTGCATATATGCAGTCTGTTTTGATAAAAATTGTGTATAGGGCTGCGTATACGTGGCCTGATGAATTACAACCTGCATACACCCTAGTTTCTAATTTACGCCTTAAATAACTCAAAAATTGAAGCCTAAATGAAAAATTTAAACCAATAGAAATGAAGAGAAGAGAAAGAAGACGTACTTCGTCTAGACGATTGTCAATTCCATCACTTGTACCTCCCGTGATCAACACTTGAATATCAGGGGAAATTTGGTCCAAAATGCACTATTTGGGTAAAAAATACAAATGGTATAGTAAATTGGTTTTTTTTTTTTTACTATTTATAGAAAATGTTTACCCAGTTTACATAGTTTTTACTAATATTTTGTCCTAGTGGACTAATAATGCAGTGGATAGAGTTGGTTTTGGTGGTTTTTTCCAAGGATTCTAGCAGTTTATAGCAGCATGTCGCTCGTTTGTAACTTCGGCAGGTATTTTCGTTGACCAACATATAGGATAGGTCATCGCTCTATTTTTCCCACTTGCATTATCCTATGACTGCAATTTGTATGCCTTAGGTACGAACCCATTTATTAGTGACATATAACCTTCTTTCTGCAACTAGAAGTGTCGTTAGTGAGTGGTAGAGACTTACCAAACATGGGTTCCCTAGTTAGAACATTTGTGGCGTTCGATGCCCATGCAGAGATTTTGTCTGTAGGACGGGGAGTCCCTTATAGATAATATATGACTTTGCATTCAAACATCATTTCTTACTCATAAGCATGCTAACCTATACCTAGTGGGACTCCCAAGGAGTCTGGTTTAAGCTATTTTCCGACTCTCTGAAAAAATGAAAAGATTGTCGAGAGAACTTGTCTCTTTCACACTCATAGATTGGATTTGAAAAGATGTCTATTTTGTGTAAGTTTAACCCTTTTTCAAACCAAGTAGACTAAATTTATGAAAAAGGACATTCTTTGGCGTTTAGTTGTAATTGCGTCTCATTTTCTTGCTTGCAGTATTGAGCCTATTGTCGGTTCTCGATTTCACATTATAATCATATCACCTCAGTTGTTTACATCATTAGCCAAGAAGAGAATTTTTTATATCCTTTGCAGCTTGAAACCCTATACCCCAAGAGGAAACTTTCCCCCAAGTGTCCATATCTTGCATGCACCTCCTTGCATTGAGCATAGGTTTGTTCCAATGTTGGAACTAGTTGCTTACTCACAATACTCGTTTCCTCCTCTGTATCATAGCATTCATTTGACCATGAAAAAAAAAAAAAAAACTGGTGGGAAAAGAATATTATCTTATGTTGGTAGCAGTCGTGTCGCTTTTGAACAGAGAACAAAGTTTTGAGTCCACTTATCATCACAATTTTGAGTTTAGCATGACCTTAGGAAGCTGAGCTTGTTACTAAGAGTTTACTCCCCCGACTGGTTACTCCTCCAGTACCTATGGAGATTTTGATTGGTTCATCCTGCATCACAAAGTTTCATCATTGAGTCTATGCTTCTAGAGTCATCCATATGTCTCATGCTCTTGTTCAAAGTATGTCCATCAGCCTATGTCGGACATAGCCTCAATGTGTCTCAGAGTTACATGAAGTTGTAGTCCTACCGTGCACCCTAGTCCTACTTTCCTTATGGGTAGGTAGCCTTGAACCCAACAATCGTCATCTCCTCATTGGTCGCTAATTGGGGGGTTTACCTTTGTGTTCGACGACAAGAAATATTTTCACACATTGGGATCATGTAGTGTCTTGGATTCCATTAGCCTTATTGGTGGTTTCCTCGCCTTTGTCGCTAGGTTTCCTCATTGAATTCTATTCAGAGGATATTTTTCATGCACTAATTGCATCTAGTGCATGCAAGAGATGCATAGGGTCGTTGGTTCGTGAACATGTTATTCCTCCAAGTTCCTCCAAATAATCAAGCTCCCACTTTGTACCTCGTGCTGAATGATGAGAGATGCCTTAATTCTCTACTTTTAATGGGTCTCCTTCCATCAACTTCAACCCATCTATTATGGAAATGAGACCTAGAGTCCTATGAGTACCTAGAGGCTTGCAGTAATCAATAGCAGGTTCTCTCGCCATCGATAGTTGGGAATACATCAATTTCTCCTGATCGATGGATTCTTCAAGTGTTCGACCTCAATGCCTTTATTCACACTGGTAAGAATGTACTTGGTGCCTTGATACCTACTTTCATTATCGATAGGTTATCTCACATTTGTTAACGGTATACCTTAATGACCATTAATCAAACAAAGTCTCATTGTGTTCGACCTCAACTCCTTTATTCACATGATGTAGACTTGCACCTTTGGCGGATTGCGTAGAAGACATGAAGACATCAGTTCATAGTCATAGATTTCCTGAGTTGTTGCTATCATTCATTGGACCAGTACCTATATGACTTCAGTGATCATGGGAGATCATATTGTACTCTGTTGTATACATATATATTTAGATTGATTTTGAGACTGGTTTTAACTAGGCCTTGTTCGTGACTATGAGAGCCTATGGAATGTATCTACTTTTGTATTTCCTATTCATGGCCATGAACAACTTTTTGGTATATTTCCACATGCATCTACATTGTAATTCAAATTGGCATCCATGTGCACAAAGTCATTATGGATTGTAATATTCTTATGAGAAACTAGTTCATCCAGCTGGGTCTCCATTACTCCACTTCTAGGAATTATAATGTATTTCAGCCATCGCAGATAATCTTCTAACCTCACACATTAGGGAGAATCTGTTATAGCAATATTTTTCTCACCTAATGCAACTTTCTTAGAAGGCCTTTTCCATTTCCCTATGCGGAATTGAAGTCCCCTTTTGCAGTTCCCAGAGCTAAAAAACATAGTTTTCCACACATACGCACCCTAACATCTATATAACATGCATATATGTAGGTTGCACCATTACAATCCACGTACATTGGGGTTTGTGCTCAAAATTAAAAAAATGGAGTCAGGTTTCCATGTCACATCATGAGATCCATGATCCTTGACCTTCCATATACTGTAAACATTCTAACTCGACCCTTCAGTTCCATTTGAAGGATATAAATGGGCCTTATCCAAGATGTGGAAAGAGGATAAGAATTCAAATTTGAGAGCAAATTTACTCTGGAGAAATTATTCACTTCATATTGATTCTGCATCCCTTTGTCCTTTTAAGTCTCAACACATTGTTCAGCCCCAAAGCTCTTCCCTACTTGATGGAGAACCTCGTTGTCTCTCTTATATGAGCTTGCCTTTGCTGGATAATTGAAGTGGTGGAGGCCTAGCTGGAAGGGACTTAGTTTCTGGGTTTCGAACGTGCTGACACAGATGTTTGTCATTCATACACTTATGTTGATTACATTTTAATAGAAATACTCTTTTCGCGTCCAATTAATGTCATGAAAGTATATGAATTGTTATTCCATGGGCGTATTTGTTATGAATAACTATGGATTATGCTATTATATGTGCTAACTTTATATATTATCACCATATGCTTGCGTATCTTGTTTGTTGAGGACAAGTTGCAGGTTTATTGCTTTGAGTCAAGTGCTCAATGATGGACTTCATCGAACATCTGGACGAGGTAGGATCTTTATCTTGTCTTGTTAGCATATTTGTTTATATAGCATACCTGAGATTAGATTTGATTTCTGCAGTCATTTCTGTCTATTGTATTTTACCCCATTCCATAGAGTGATTTTCCTCATAATAATAAGTTCACGTAATTGTTATTCTCCATTCAGAAAAATGGAGAATAAAATATAAAATAAAATTCTTGACCCCTCAAGCCCCCTCTCTTATTGAATCATAGCCCCTATAACTCTAGTCCTTGTTAGTCTAGAAACCAATGATGTATTTATTATTAATAATGATCAAAACATTAAATTTCTTGGGCACACTAGCCTTTTAATAATTGTGTGTGCACTCTAGCCTCTCAACAGTGTAACAATACATTATTTAATATGGGGGATCAAAACCCTGGGTGTTACAATTAGCCCTCTTTTGTAGGCAACCTTGCAACCTATTCCATCCATTCTCACCTTGGACTCAAGCATCCCTATAATAGGTTTCTTCCATTCACATCCAATTCTTTCTATTAGTGTCTATCAACATAATCATACTCCTATAGGACTGGATATCATTCTACCAAAGAAAAAATAGTATTCTTCTACTGCAATCTAGCATGATTCAATATTTTTTTTGTATTTTTTTGAGTAAATTACTAACAAAAGTTTCAATCTAAAATCCTTCTCCTCAAGGATCTTATGCGAATAATATCCTTGCGGTAGTAAACACTTTCAACAAGCTCATATTAGCCTTGGTAAACTGGTCTGTTGGCTCATATCCATATAGGCCTAGTGTTTGAATCTTTCTATGATAGATAGGGTAGGGTGGGTTTCCCTCCCCCTTAAAGTTTTCTAAGAAAATGTATTCGATTATTTCATGGGCCCAAGAAAACCAAGTGTTGTTTCCTGCTATGATACCACTTTGTAATAGAACCAACCACTAAATACCTTTTAAGGGATGGTGTATTAAATTTTCTCTTCTTCTAAACTATCACAATACCTCTTCCTAGGTGTGCCATCTTTCTTTGCTCGTCAAGATATTTCCAACGAATGTAATCTCGTTCAAATATGAGCTCTAGATTGGAAGTTATGGCCTTCCAAATTCCTCGGGTTTTCATTTTAAACCTTTATTCTACTACCACATGGCACCCTATCTCTCATTCCATATGACATGGTGTCAACATGGCACCCGTGTGGAACTCACCTCACTTTCCATTGTGGAACTTTCATCCACGTAAGCCTACAATAATCAACGTTCGATCCTTCTCCCAGATTAACTCATCCTTTAATTCTAATAGATAGATCATCGAATAATATTCCCTTTCAATGTCATCCATTCTTTGCTCGAAAGGTTCATGAAGTTTCATTGCTTCGAACCCATGATATCAAGGAACATCCCTTCCTCTGTCTCCAACACAACTTCTCCAATGGACGACATAGATACTCTTATGACTTTCTCAACCAACGGGTGGGATTTAATTTATTGTTCTAAGTTTCTCTTGACCAGTTGGACCACTCTCAACTTTTCAACCAATTGATGATTGAAATTTGTTGTCCCAATGAAACTTCAGTTGTTTCGCTGGCATGCTACGTCATTCATGATGCCAACCCTGCTTTTGTTAGCTTAGGTGAGTCTTATGGAAGATCGACGACTATCGTCGGATATTACCCACTCACAAATCTACGGTGGTGATATCCTTTCAAGGTCCCTCTTTCGGGTTTCACTTGCTCTGATGACTTGAACCACTCTGACATGCCTCCTCGAAGGAACAGTCGATTTCATAGGGGTTTCTCAGTCATTCCAAATCTATTTTGACATGTTGTGCTGCCTCTACATGGCACGTGGTGCTATCGCCACCTAACACGTGGAACACATATCTCCCATAGAAGTACACCCATGGGTGCCAATTCACTATGCCACATGGAAACGCATGTGCTCAACACATTCAACCAACTTCAATATAACACGTGGCACTAGCCACGTTGTCCCATTAGACCCTCCACTAAATATTGACAACCCAAATAGTTAGTGAAATCCCTCAAACCTTGGCATATCAATGATATAGGTTGACTCTCGGGGTTTTCCTATCGGATTTAATCCTTTCCCTGCAACATGATTACACTAAACAACCTCCCAATAAGGACGTTCGAGATCTCCACTCGAAGCTCTTCCTATTCAAGTGGATCAACGGTCACAACTCTAGCTCATAGCTCCTTTGGTCTTGGTAGATCAACGGTCGTCATCTCACCTAAAATTTCTCCCACCAACGACTTTGATATTTCCTTGGAGTTCCTCCATCGAAGTGTCTCACCAGAATTTACTCCGATAAACACTTTATGATGGATGTTCTAGATCTCCTCCCCTAAGATATAACGGTCAGGTTTTTTGGGAAAGTGTGTATGTATTCCCAACCCTATATCTCATACTATCCTTAGTATTGGCCACTTCTAGGGAGACACATGTCACCCCAAAACACATTGGCAAGATATGTGGCACACACCTCATGTCACAATCATTCCTTAACTATGCCACAAGATCTCTCCTTGTGGCATCACCAATGTGCAACAAGTGGTCCTCCATGTGTACTCCACATGGCATGCACGTCTCCATGAATGAACTCGACACGTCTCTCTAGGTGGTGAAACCTTTTCTCTGGGCATTGGTGGAGTGACATCATTCACGTTAGAATGCTATCACTTTCCTCCTGGCTTCATCTTAAAGGACCCACCAAGATCTATGATCAATATTACTTTCAGCTGGGTCCGATGGATGATTAGGATTTCTCCTTAGGGTCTTGCCTTCATATTATTTTCATTCTAGTGGATCAAATTAATATGAATATCCCACTATCATGGATGGTCATGATCACTCTGATTTCTTCCCCGATAGATCGATGACTTTAGTTAATTAAGGGTCTCGTCCCAGTCCCACCATGGAACACTCTGATGGGTATTCTACGATCAACGATTGAGATATTTTAAACCTTATATCCAATGAACGAGGTGAAAAAAAAGGTCTAAGGGATTGTTCTCCCAAGGCCCCATGCTCATTTCATCGACCAATTACTTTTTTCCAATCATATGGTGACACCTGTCAATCTCTGGACACATTGGCATTCCAGTTTAGCATGACACATCATGATGACAACACTTCCCTTTCAAATATCTCTTGAAACAAGACCATGGAGGTCTAGGGTTCAGTATATCCCTCATAACTCTCTCGTCAGAGTATCTTCACCCAGGTTTTTCTAGGGTAACTCCGATCATCATACCTCGACCAATGGTTGGGGTCTTCCAGCCTCCAACCTTCCAACAGATCAATGGTCCTGGGTACACCTTTTTGCGGGCCTCATATTCTACTCTGATGAAGGGTCAATATTTATTTGCAGTGCCAAATCGACAGTCATGATCTTCTAGAAAAACAAGATCCTTTACGCAATCTTGACTATTTGGTCCAGGACTTAGTCAATTTCACTGGGTTTCACCGAGTCTTTTCAAGAATTGGCGAGTTTCATAAATCCTTGCTCGGGTCCAAGGAACCCTTTTTCCTGTGCAGGATACCTATGATTCATTTTATTATGAAAAATCCATCTGTCGTAGGAAAACCAAACACTACGACGCACATGTATATGAATCGAAGAACTGTGGCATACATGTGGTATTTATTTCTTCTTATCCCGAAAGGTCCATTTTTCATAGGTATCCAAACACTGTGAGACTCGAGTGCCTCTATATGTGTGTGTGTGTGTGTCTATAATTGTGCACACGGTTAGAAAGGCTACAATTTCATTTCTTTTAACTAGAGTCGATACAAGGCTCAACAATTCACATGCACAAGCATTCCCATAACCATATGATTTGCCAATTTCTAGAATGCACAACATACAAGAGATCCACCAATCTAATCATCAATTAGGCATGCACTTCCTTGAGACAATTATGGACATTTAGTCATAAATTACTTTTAATACAGATAGTTCATAAATACTTATCTGTTACATGTGATAACCAACCAACCGAATGTGGGTGTTCGCCTTTCCACCAAACCATAGGATCTACATGCTTAGTCACTTCGACAATAGGCCACCCCCGAGCCAATCCATGATACCACCAGGGAGTCTCTCTTAGATTCTCAGGGAGATTGTTAGGTGTAGTTTATTCTCCTTCATACCACTCTTAGTCAATATTTTCTTGTATCCACCTAGCACAAGCCTTTACGAGGTTTATAAAATGATCTCCAACATCAAGCTCAAGACCTTCTCAACTCAGTTTGGGATCTAGGATTTCCACTAGCCCTATAAATAAATATTTATTGAGACTCATGTCTCTCTGCCCACATCTAGGCCTCTCCTTCCCCCCCTTCCCTATAAATTCTCCCAATTTCTCTCAGAAGGGAGCTCGTGGGTCAATCCAAGGGACCCGTGGTGACCTTTCATCTTGTCCTTTAACGGATAGTCTATGTCACTTCAAGCAATATCTCATACTTCCATTCATTGAGGATGGTTGTTTTCTTAACCACAAGCCCTTCCTCATTAACTAATTTTCCTTGAAATCAGAGTAAAGGGAAATATCTTAACATTTCCAATTCAAATATTTAAGCAAGGAGGATTGGGTCATCTTAGCATGATGAACCCCCTCCAAAGGCTTCATCACTCTTCCCTCCAGTGGTATAATGGCTTGTACATTCATGGCTTCACCCCATAGTCAATTGTTGGAAGTTACAAAACATAGTTACAATATTTGCATGCCATTGCATGGAAATCACTAATTATGATTAATTACAAGCTCAGGGAAACATGGGTGTTACAATGTATGGAAATACTGTACAATGAGGTTTGTACGGCGTAACAATTTCCCGTGTCTTCCTTTCACTGAAACCTACATGCGTTGCCTCTATTCTCTTTTCTCCTTGACCTGATCTCTAGATGGAAGTCCTTCTCCACATATTCAAGATCTTGAATCATAGTCCTTCATGATCCAATCATCTTTGTGTCGACTCTCTCAACACAAGTATCAAGTGAATTCCTCCTTCACCCTAGCCTTGATTTTATAATCATGAGTTATAATCTATTTATAATATCCAATTTGACTAGTGGTTGAGATTACTTCTTACACTCACTTGATATTTAGAAACATGCTAATTACTTTTAGCAGTTTCCTTAAATAAATCAATTAACTAATTACATAATTAATTAATACAAGCACTTTACTTCAATAATTCCTTTAATTAAAGTAAAGTTACCAAGGTAGAAGGATTTGGACAATTTCCACACGTCTATACACATAGACCTATGCGGAAATACCTATCCAATGCTACCACTAACATCAACAATTGATTGAATGAAAGATTTATTTTCTTTGTAGGATAACCAAGAGGATCTCCTAAATGAGTTTCTCTATTCATTTATAGGTTGCAATAGTGGGAACACTATAATAGGAGTAGTACACATTAGTGTCTAGCACCTTCGAGCTATTAAATCAACTCTCCTGGTTATTCTCGAGACAAAGGTTGTGAAATACACATATCAACTATCTTGGTTATTCTCTAGACACCAACTCCCAAATGGATTTTGGTGAATATTGGAAGGAAAAGGGGATCCCGTGAACTTAAACACTTCACTGGGTTGAATACATGACCGAATAGCTAACAAAGCAATAATGTCTTCTTAAGATAACATATAACATTGTGTTTTATCCATTTACAATTTGGAGGCAAAAGCTTCATTAAATATGTGACTTAATTGATGGTATCATCCATCGAATTTTTTTCGTCCAAGATGACAAGAATCATCGACAAAATTCCAATGAATCATCTAATTATCTTTAGAACCTAGGAGGATAGTACATTTGATGGAGCAAGATTAATTCCATGATGCATGAGGTTACTAAGAGTCTCAATGGCCAACACGTATAGGGTTGAGCTTAAAGGAAACCTTGCCTAATAGACCTAAATAATACAACTTCCTTACATTTAGCTTGATTAACAAAGAGTCAATTTGAAGTATTCAAAAATAAGGTCTCCACATCCCAAATAAAGAACCGGCCAAAGTGGAGGGCTCGCAACATGGCCAAGATAAAAGACCATTCAACATGGTCATACACTTTTTCAAATTCCAATTTGATATAAAGGGATTAATATTTAAAATCAAGCTTTTGCAATTTTAATTGATTCATTGTTATAACCCTAAATTGCACCATACATGCATACCTGGCATCAGGCCATCTTACTTACTATTTTTTCCAAGCCAACACTGAACAAATCTTCTTAAAAACATTATTTTTGAAGATGTACGTGCCCTGCACCATTATTGCCCGCATACGTACGCTAGATGCACCATTACAACCCGTGTATGCTCCAAAAGTTGCAAAAAATAAAAATTTGCAAGGAATTCGTTGAGATTACAAGCTATAGGGTAGTTTTCCAAATGTCCCACCGCCTATAGCCCATCACCCAATAAAATAAACTACCTTTTGTCATATAAAAGGAGGTGTTGGGGTCTCATTCCAGGGAGAATAATAAGAACAGTGAAACTCTTCCCATTTCACTTTCCCCCCTTGCCCTAAGAATTTGCAGTCACATTGTGAGTTTTGAGCCAGAATTCCGTATTCTTGCATTTTTCCTCATTCATAAGGCTATGTCATTTCCCAAGAGAGAATTGTGAGTGGATAAAGATACATGGAAGAAGTTGGATCTTGGTGAAGAGGAGCCCGGAATAGGTTCGAGGAGCAGTCGCCGATCTCATTTGTAAGTGACTTTGTGAGATTACTATAAAGAAATACTTTTTCCATCCTGCCATATGATGTGTTCAATATTCATGTTTGATTTACATTTTGTTATGACATCTAACCCACTAATTCATATATAAGATGCATGTTTGTAGTTTCTTGTTTGTCTTTTGGTGAATGCAGGTCAGCCTTGGGAGGAGACTTGCAGTCGAGAAGCGACTGAACACAGAAGGATCGACACCGGACGCAGAGTTCAAGGTAAGACTACCAGATCCTTATACTTTGTATTTTATGCGTGAATGTGGGGTATTGTCGAGATAATTGTTGAAAGTAGGAGACTTTATATGGTTAGCTATGCATGCACGATTGAACCCTAGTGTAGTCCATAGGGGGTTTTTCCCACTATAGAAGAATTGGTGACCATATTGGGGAAGCCTTTAGGGTTTTTAGGGGATATTGTTTTGGGTGTTTTAATTGGTTTTGATTACCTTTTTGAGTTTTCTGTAAGTTTCCAAGTCTTTAATGGATTCTGGTCTGCCATACCAGTACTCACTACCTTGTCAGGCTGACTGATAGTTTTATTTTCGAGAATTTACAGAGGTGTACGCGACCTACAGTGGGTCTGCATTCGTACAAATGTGCCATACCTTTAGACAACCCGCATACATAGGCATGCTGATTAAGTGTCAGTTACATGCATGTGTCAAGAAATTCTTTATGAAAGAAGAGGTAGTCAACCTCTTCCCTGATTGAAGTCATACTTCTCAAGGGTTTCTTGATCTAGTACTGGTCTCTGTTGTTACAGTCTTTATCCTGGGTTTGACATTAGTTTGCTTGTCTTTTAAAAAAACCCATTTCTTGTGTTTCGTAGCTTTTTAAACTTATTTTTAGCTTGAAATTTTAAGAAAAATGAGTTTCCATGAATCATGTATTCATTAGTTTCTTTTATAATCTTTTGTTACATCTTCTTTGATTGGAAGAAAATATAAAAAAAAAAACTTTGTTTGTTAGATCTCTTTCTTTATTGGCATTTGCTTTGCATTGTTATTTGAAAAAGAAAAAGAAATTAGCATAGTGTTGTGTTTTCTTCTCATCTTAAAAGCATTTCAAAAGAAAAATAAGATAATCCTTCTTTGTTAGTGTTCTTATAAGTTTATTTTTTCGCAAGAGTCTTAACAACATCAGTTGCACTACCACACCCCTTTTGATCAAATAAAGCCTTAAAAAGAATGCTAATTAAAATCAATTAGACTTTATGTTTGTAGGGTCCATCAAGTAGTCTAGGCTAGAGCCTTGATTTAGGTTGGAAAGGAAACTCTTCAAGGCTTATAAAAAAACATTGTAGTCTGTGCTAGGGAGTGTAAAAAGTCCAGTAAACGTGAAATTCATTCAGGACCCCCCTCTAACACATGGCCTAAACAGGAGGTTGAGTGCAGAAAGGTAGTAGAGATAACCCCTCCAAAGTCAGACCAAGCGTAGTGGGGAACACATATAGAGGACTTATCTTAGGATTCTATTCATCGTATTTTTGACAGATCTTCGTGGGTATAGAATACATTCGAGGTCCTCATTCGTCTTCCGAAACACTTTCTTTCGATACCCTCAATAGTGTTCGGGCTTGATACCCTTCTCATTGTGGTCCACCTGACTGTCGACTGTACCCGCCTGGTGATTGTTAACGAGATGGAAAATTAGTTTCCTTTATTCTAGGGACTTACACAGGTAACTAGGGCATACATCGGGCCACAATTTGTAGAATATACCAGGAGGGTGCTTCCGTGTTCGATTTTCACTTGCACTGGTAAGTTGCTCCAGTGTTGGCTGGTGTAACTATTCTTCCTACTAGATATTGGTCTGCTTGATTTTCCTTTAGGAATTTTTAGTGTGTGCTCTATGCTCCCTAGTTTTCCATAGTGAGTTAGTCAGTCATTTCTTTGGGTCTCTGAACTAGGGTGGTAGACTGCCCACTCCGATGGTCGTGAGGAATTTTCGGTCTTCCACTTAGAAACGTGGAGCCGCCTCTTTATAGGCATTGTTTTGATAACACTGGTTTGTCAAAATTAGTGTGTGAGAATTTTATGGGCTTGAACGATCCCACAAGGGGAGAACCTGTGCATAAGATATTCATGGCTAAAGTTACTGATGATACCAACCAAGGAACCCCATTGCAAGGGGATTCATGCGCTTTTCCTTTCTTCGGAAACGTTGGTGTCCCTTTGATGGCCACTTTGTACATTCCTGGGTTGAATGTGGGATTACCGATTTGGTTGGGTACCATTCCAAATGTCCCAAATTCTCTTTACACTTCTCAGTTAAGAAATTTATGTCATGGGCATCCTGTTGATGTTCCTTCATCAGCAAAGTCTTCTCCTCCTCCTTCTCCCGCATCTGGTGAAAGTACAGTTACTAGTAACTGGAAGTCTAAATGAAGTAGAAAGAGGAAGAATAGGAAGAAGAAATCACCAACCTCTGCGAGTCATGTTGGAGATAGGTTGAAAACCTCTCCAAGTCATGTTGAAGACTAACACCCAGCCTCTACAAGTCATGCTGGGGGCACGATCCTCGTCAATGCGAGTCATACGAGTGATATATCACCAACCTCTGTGAGTCATGTTGGAGATAGGTCATCGACCTCTGCAATTCATGTTGAATACCAGCACCCAACCTCTGCAAGTCATGTTGGGGGCACAAACCTAGTCCCTGCAAGTCATATTAAAGTTCAATCACCAACCTCTGCAAGTCAAGTTGGAGATGTGAAACCAACCATTGCTAGTCATGTTAAGGGCATTGATTTTGTTGAGAAACCTAGACGGATATGAAATAATCCTAAGTTCCCTTGTAAGATTTGAAAGGGAGATCACCTTACTCATCTATGCCTTGGAATTCCAGAGGTACAAAGATTGTGGTCCCTGTCTGCAAGCTCTTATGATTCTGAGTATTCTGAGGTTTCCTGATAGTCTATTCAGTCATTGGTTGAGAAAGTGGTCATTCTAATGCAATCATCGGTTGATCCCACTCCTCTTTTGGGAGGTGAGGTGACTTTAGACCATGTAGTCTCGTAGCCTATTCAAAAATTGGTTGAGAAAGTGGTCATGTCGATGTAGTCATCGGATGATCCCACTCCTCTTTTGGGGGGGTGAGGTGCCTTTAGACCATGTAGTCTCCATGACCTATTCAACCATTGTGGTTGAGAGGCTTTAGACCATGTAGTCTCACAGCCTATTCAACCATTGGTTGAGAAAGTGGTCACGCTGATGTAGTCATCGGTTGATCCCTCTCCTCTTTTGGGGGGTGAGGTTCCTTTAGACCATGTAGTCTCGTAGCCTATTCAACCATTGGTTGAGAAAGTGGTCACGTCGATGTAGTCTTCGGATGATCCCACTCTTCTCTTGGAGAGTGTCGAGTCTACCAAAGTGATCATGTCGTTGCAATATTTGGTTGATCCCACTCTTCTCTTGGAGAGTGATGTGTCTACCGACTATGTTTTTATCATTTCCATTTCAATACTTTCAGAACAAGGGGGAATTTTGCTCACTTCGAGAAAACCCCCTCCAAGCCCTAGGATGGTTTCCTTTGATTGGAATGACCTTGTTGAGCCTCATCTTCCTTCTTCTGCACCTTTTAAATTAAGGTTTGAAGTTAATTCAACAAACATTTATCGATGTATTGTGGATGAAGGAGCCTCTGCAAGTATTTTATCTTCCTCAGTTTGGAAAGTCTTGGGATCTCCCAAGCTTGTGTCTGGTTCACATGAGTTGTTGGATTTTGAAAGACATCCTAGTGAATATTTGGGGGTTCTTCCTTAGTTTCCTATCTCGTTAGGTGGGAAGACTTTCCTTGTTGATGTTATAGTGGTGCAAGGCCCGTTAGATTTTAATATGCTTCTTGGGTGTGATTATGTATATGCTATGAACGATGTGGTGTCTATGCTCTTTCGGGTGATGCATTTCCCTCATAATGGAAGCATTGTCACTATCGACCAGCTGGAATCTGATAATCACCATCCTAATTCGACATTATTTCATCCTTCCCCTTTATATGTTCCTAGTGTTCATGTAGACTCTACCCCACCATGGGTTAATTATGTGGTGTCTTATCCTCGGTGTTCAATTGCTTCTGACCAGGAACCTATGCAATCATGTTTTCCTTCTCAAGACTTGGTCTCAACAATTGATCCATTGGTTTATCCAATGGGGGCATGGAATCCCTTGCTTCCCCCTCTTCATCCAAGTGATCTTGAGTCTCCTTCTGAGTCTTATCTCGTTGTTTGTATATCCTCAAGCCCTCTTGCTTGTGATTCTTCTCTGATAGAATCTACTAGTCCTGGAAAAATCCTCCATCGTCATATGGAATATGGTCAGTTTACTTCCCCCTTTGGGACTGTCGACCCTCATTTGCGTGATTTCTCAGATTTTGAATTGCCTTCAGATGATGCTATCCTTTAAGCCATGAATACGGTTTCTATACCATGGGAGGAATTACACCATGGTTTGTCTTTTCTTCCCTTTTGGGAGACTTTCCAAGTTGACTATCGAAGAGACTCTTGGTCTGAGTCTAGCAGTGGGCTCTACCTCAACCAGTTTCATACATGATTCGTAGTCTCCTGGAGTCTTCTTTAAGCCCTTTTCAGACTCTCTAAACTTGAAAATATCGTCAAGTGAGATTGTTTCTTCACACTCGTTAAACTGGTCCAGAAGAATGTCCTCTACGAAGTCCATAGTTAAGCTCTTTTAAGACTCCTTAAAATTAAAAAGATTGTTGAGTGACCTAGTTCTTTCACACTCGTTAATTGGTTTAGAAAAACATCTATTGGCATGAGTTTACCCCTTTTTATAGCCTGTAGATTAAGGAGGAAAAAGGTACACCTCAGGAGATTCATCTTGTCAGGAGAGTTCTCCTTAGTAAATTTCACTTGTTTTGGTCTAAGGAGACAAAATCTAGAAAAAGGCATCAAGTCCATAGTTAATCTCTTTTCAGACTCCTTAAAATTTAAAAGATTGTCAAGTGATATTGTCTTTGTCACACTCGTTAAAATGGTTTTGAATAGATGTATTTCTGGTTCTATTTTACCCCTTTTTCGAATCAACTAGACTATCTTCGAAAAAGGTACCCTAGTGGAGTCTTCTTTTATGTTTTTTCAGATTCTCTAAAAATGAAAAATCATTGAGCTTACCTTCTCTGGGCTCGTAAAAAATACATCGAAGGGGGTTTCATCGTGTCTGGCTAATCGCATTTTCATTCCTACGTATTTGGCCTAATGTTGGCTCCATGTTGCTCTCAATTGAACCTTTGAAGCATGCCTTATACGCAAGCCTTGTAGCATTTTGCCTCTATGATCTGACACCTTGACCCATGGAGGAGTTTTCCCGAGCGTCCTTTCCCTGCACATGTCTCATTTCTCTGATCATTAGTGTGTTCCTTTCTCTTGGAACTAGTATGCTTACGAAACTCATTCCTCCTTTGTAATGTAGCATTCTTTTATTCTTTTTCAAGCTATCCAAAATATTGAAAAAGACAAAAAAATCAAATATACCCCAAAAAGAGGATGGGAAAAGTATTTTCTTTTTATGGTAGCACAATGAGTCACCCTTGGAAAAAGCACATCCTTCTATTTGTTCATCAAGATTTGGGATTTAATATGACCTTAGGAATATATTCTCGTAACATAGAGTTGTGTCCTCCTCCATTTGGTTATTCTTCCAAACATATGGAGAGTTTGTGTTGCCTCCCGCATCATGAACTTATGTCAATGTCTTGTTGCCTGAGTCTGATCATCAGTTGTGCTATTGTCCAAGGGAATTTTTACCCAACTTGAGTCGACCTTTCTGCAATTTGTATCTTTCCCTCATGCTCGACCATCCCGAAAATCCAATCAAGCCCTTGTTCAAAATCAATGAAGTTTTTTGCCTGATCACCGAGATCCTCTTGTATGTTACCCGACGAGCCATCAAATACCTCTGGGTAGTGAATTCGTACACTCACATTACACCCCTACCCGATTTTTGAAGATCTTGAATTCGTTGCTCGAGCTCTGAAGGCCTCATCTCCAGCCATCAAGCATCATTGGCTTCTTGAAGATGGATAATATACATGTATATATTTGATTTTGAGATGTAGATCCATTGTGTATTGCTCGTGGATACAATTTATATAGTTATATGACATGGATCTGCAGTGTATTTGATTGGCAACCATGATTTATTTCATCCCGGGCATGGGTATGCCCGCCTCGGTGAGACAATTATTATTTTTGCAGATGGAACCTCCCGAACTCTGGTCTCGGGCTCACTCGCTTCGTACGTTGGTGAATATTTGTAATGTATTTCATCCATCATATGCTCTTCTGACCTCACACATTAGGGGGCATCTATTATAACCCTAAATTTCACCATACATGCATACCTGGCATCAGGCCATCTTACTTACTATTTTTTCCAAGCCAACACTGAACAACTCTTCTTAAAAACACTATTTTTGAAGATGTACATGCCCTACACCATTACTGCCCGCATTCTTACACTAGATGCACCATTACAGTCTGTGTATGCTCACAAAAGTTGCAAGGAATTCATTGAGATTATAGTCTATTGGGTAGTTTTATAACTGTCCCACCGCCTATAGCCCGCCACCCAACCGAATAACCATCCTTTTGTCATATAAAAGGAGGTGTTGGGGTCTCATTCTGGGGAGAAGCATAAGAATAGTGAAACTGTTCCTATTTCACATTCCCCCCTTGCCCCAAGAATTTGCAGCCACATTGTGAGTTTTTAGCCATAATTCCTTATTCTTTCCTTTTTCCTCATTCATAATCCTATGCCATTTCCCTAGAGAGAATTGTGAGAGGAGAAAGATACGTGGAAGTAGTTGGAGCTTGGTGAAGAGGAGCTCGAACCAGGTTCGAGGAGCAGTCGTCGATCTAATTTGTAAGTGACTTTGTGAGATTAATATAAAGAATTACTTTTTCCGTCCCTCCATATGATGTGTTCAATATTCATGTTTGATTTACATTTTGTTATGACATCTAACCCACTAATTCATATATAAGATGCATGTTTGTAGTTTCTTGTTTGTCTTTTGGTGAATGAAGGTCGGCCTTGGAAGAGACTTGCAGTCGAGAAGTGACCGAACGTAGAAGGATCGACATCGAACACAGAGTTTAAGGTAAGACTATCAGATCCTTATACTTTGTATTTTATGCGTGAATGTGGGGTATTGTCGGGATAGTCGTTGAAAGTAGGAGACTTTAGACAGTTAGCTATGCCTGCACGATTGAACCCTAGTGTAGTCCATAGGGGGGTTTTCCCACTATAGAATTCATGAGAAATTCACAGTTACATTGCCCCTAATTTGGTTGAAATATTTCAATTGAAGAGAAGTAAACATAAGAAATCATGGCTAGTTCAACTAGCTACTGGAACCAAAACAAAAATTAATGAGATTGTTAAAGGTTGTCCATTAAATATGAATGGTTTCATCACTATTGCAAATCTGAACATCATACCAGTTGGATCATATGGTTTTCTCATTGGAATGGATTGGTTGGATGTGCATAATGTTGTTATAGATTACCATAACAAGACTTTTACTTGTCTTGATGAAGAAGGAAAGTAGGGGATAGTGAAAGGAATTCCAAGACCTATATCTACAAGGGAGATTCCATCCTTATAGATAATAGGAAAGTATGTCAATTGTATGCATCTCACGTGGAAGAGACAACCAAGTGGAAAATCCCAATTCTTGAGGATTTTTTCAGTGTTGAAGGAGTTGCAAATGGAATTAGAAGAATTGTCAAAGAAGGGGTATATACACCCAAGTGTCTTAACTCGGAGAGCACTAGTATTGTTTGCAAATAAGAAATATGGGACTTCTAGGCTATGTATTGATTTTAGATAGTTGAACAAGGTCACTATGAGGAATAAATATCCTCTACCCAAAATTGATGACTTGTTTAATCAACTAAGAGGAGAAAATATATTTTCAAAGATATATATGAGATTAGGATACCATTAGGTAAGGATAAAGGAAGAAGACATCAAATGTACACTTTGAATTTGTGGTGGTTCCATTTGGGCTAACAAATGCACCAACTACCTTCATGTGTCTAATGAATGGTATATTTAGAAATTACCTAGACAAGTTTGTCATTGTCTTCCTATATGGCATTCTTATTTACTCCAAGTTAGAAAAGGAGCATGAAGAGAACTTGAGGTTGGTACTACAAGTGCTAAGAGAGTATCAATTGTATGCTAAGTTAAGAAAGAGTATCCATTACTTGGGACACATAATTTCAAAGAAAGGAATAGTAGTAGATCCAGAGAAGATTGAATATATTATAGGATGGCCAACAACAAAGAACATAACATATGTAAGGCCATTCATGGGGCTTGTTGGATACTATAGGAGATTCATAGAAGGATTCTCCAAGATTTATCATCCCATTACATAGTTACACAAGAAGAAAATTCAATTTGAATGGACCCCAAAGTGTGAATAAATTTTCCAGTTTTTAAGAAACTTCTCCTTAAAGCACCCATTTTGAACACTGTTGATCCAAATCAAGATTTTGTGGTGTGTATAGATGCATGCAAAGAGGGACTTGGTGGAGTCCTTAATTATAATGGAAATGTGATTTTTTATGAGTCTATAAATATTAAAGAGCGTGAGAAGAATTAGTCCACACATGACTTAGATCTTGCTACCTTAGTTCATGCATTGAAAATGTGGAGACATTACTTAATGAGAAGGAAATTTGAGTTCAGGACAAACCATAATGGTCTGAAATATTTACTTGAACAAAAAAATTTAAATGCCAGAAAAACTAGATGGTTGGAATTTCTTAGCGAATATACCTTTGATATTAAACATATAAAAAGAAGAGAGGAACAAGGTTGTCAATGAAATCAACAAAAGAATACATGCAATGCATGCTACAACCATTAGCGCATGCAAATTAGATTTGAGAAACATAATTTTGGAGGTTGTTATTTCATATGAACATTACCTACATGTAAAATAAGGATTACAATAAGAAAATGCACAACAAAAATATGAGGAGTATAGGCTAAAAGAAGATGGCACTCTTATGTATAAAAATAGAGTGTATGTTCATAACTCTTGTGAATTAGCGAAGTTGATACTAGAAGAAAATCATAATGTTCGATATGCTAGGCATCTTGGTTACCATAAAACAATTGCAGTAGTAAGAAGCCAATGCTTTTGACCATGAATGAAAAATGATATTGTTGGTTATATAGCTAGGTACATGGAATTCCAAAGAATAAATGTTGAGCATATATATCCATCAAGTTTTATACAACCATTTCCAATTCTATAGTGGAAATCATCGATTCTATCACTAATTTTCCCAAGACAATAAGGAAACATGATTCAATAATGGTAGTGGTGGATAAATTGACAAAATCTGTTCACTTTATTCCAATTAAATTGAGTCGTAAGGTAGATAATATAGTAAATATTTACATGAAATATACTTTTAGGTTGCATGGAGTACCTATTGTTTCAAATATACAACCAAAGCTTACCTCAAAATTTTGGAAAGGATTGTTCAAGGGTTTTGGTACAAACTTGAATTTTAGTATAAATTATCACCCACAAACAAATGGGCAGAGAGAGAGAGAGAGAGAGAGAGAGAGAGAGAGAGAGAGAGAGAGAGACAGAGAGAGAGAGAGAGAGATTTAACCAAGTGATTGGGGGAATGTTAAGAATGTATGCGATAGATAATCCATCCAAGTGGGAAGACTACTTGCATTTAGTTGAATTTGCCTATAATAAAAATATCAAGCTTCATTAAAAATGAGTTTATTTGAAGCTTATATGGGAGAAAATGCAATACACCAGTTAGTTGGGACAATCCGGTAGACAGAGTAGTACTTGGACCATAATTTATTAGAGAAATGGAAGATAAAATGGTTAAGATTAAGAAAAAATTAAAGCAACACAGGACAATAAGAAGAGTTATTTGAATAAAGGTAGGACACCAAGGGAATTTAAAGATGGGGAGCATTCATTTTTGAAAGTGAAGGAAAATAAGAGTTCTTTGAAGTTGGGAAGCTACAACAAGCTAGAAACTATATACTGTGGTCCATTTGAGATATTTGATAGAATAAGACCAGTTGCATGCATGCTTGAATTGCCTACGTCCATGAAAAACTATAATGTATTTCATTTTTCATTATTGAAAAAGTATGTGCATGACCCTAACCATATCATTGATTGGACTTATATTTAGGTGGAGTCAAAAAAAGACTTCTAGGTGTAGCTAGTGTGTATAATGGACATGAAGGTCAAGATGCTATGGAATAGAGTCATATGGTAGGTAAAGGTCCAATGTACCTACTATATAATTGAATAAATGACATGGGAGTTGGAAGATACAATGCAGGAGGCAAACTTGCATATTTTTTGAAATTTTGATGTAAAAATCATTGGATATAATAATGATATGCATCGAGGACAGTGAAAAACCTTGGAGGAGGAGAATGTAACACCCTAGTTTTGATCCCTGGATTTGTAATGTATAAATGTGTATATGATGAATGGATAAGGGATACATGATGTAATATGTAAATTCACATTGAATAATAATAAAAATATACATCATAAGCTACAAACATAGAAGGATCAAAATATGGGAGAATATGATTCCACAAGAGAGGAAAGAGAGGGGATTAGGGGGCTCAATAGGGGCCAAAGAAAACAATATTATTTTATTCCTAATATTAATTCCTTTGTATTATATTTTCCTAATTCTTTAGATCTTGGATTTAGTGGGGAAGTGAGATACATGGGATTCCTAGGAAGACACATTGTCCAATTATTGGCATGCAAATATAAATCATGAATCTTGGTTAGGCAAGAGAGATTTGTCAATCATTATTCCCATAGGTTTTCTGGGAGCCTAAGATACCATAGGATGGTTGTAATAGAATGATGTATATGTATATTATGAAACATAAGTGGGAATTATTCCCATGTGCATGAGGAATTATTGTCATTGAAAAAAATCCATTATAGTTGAGAATTCTTGGACTCCCCAGCAGAGACATTTTCTAGTTTCTTTGTGTTGGAGACTTGGAAAGAAGTGGGATATCCTGAGGAAATGTGTGGTAGAGAAGGGGCTCCCATTTGGTTGTGTAGTGTAACACACCCCAAACTCACTTCTAGACATATGTCACGAAAATCCAACTTATGTCAAATACAAAAATTTTAAAATTTCCTTAACCTTTCTCATTATTCCTCTAATATCATTAATAATTATTCCCAACAGGGATATGATACCCATATGTAATATTATTCCCTTCATATGAAACATCAATGCAATACTAACAACATATATTTACCTACATAACTTATGCATAACACATAATAACATTCATAAATATAATGTGCACAACAATAACATAATTAAACACATTAAATACATATTAATCAACATAAAAAACACATAATAAAAATAACAATTATATTTTCATAAAAGCACCGACTGACTACAAACCTTAGATGTTCCACCCAACTATAGACACTTCTATTCTAACACTGTCAATAGCAGGTCACCCCCGAGCTGTGGCTATGACTCCACTAGGAAAAACACTACCTAAGACAAATAAGGTCTCACAGTTAGCACAAAAATGGCTAGGCTAAGGTACCAAACTCCAAAAAAAATTCCAACCTACAGCCTCTCATTCCCCATCAATATACAAAACCTAAGGAAGTGAACCCCCTTCTCTGCACCACAATCCCTCAGGTTATCCCACTTTCCTTCTAGGGCTCTAGAATAGGCCAGCTAGGAAGTCTTAGAGAACTATGGCTCCAAGAACTCTAGCTATTATAATGGATTCTCCAGGAACCCTCCAGGCCTCACACCTAGGGAAACCAATTCCAAAAAATTCTCCCTCTAGGGATCCAACCTTCCCCGAGGAAACCAAATGATAATTGTTCACCAAAATCCACCTAGGAATCATAGGGTTCATAAGGTACTAGGGTCTCAATAGCTCACTAGCTCACACCCAACATACCTAGAGCTAGAATTGCAAGAATGATTGATGACAATGACGGAATTGTATGATTTTTACACTAAGTTCCCACTTGAACTATTCATTGTCCCTTTTTGAAAACTGGCAACCAAGGAACTCCTTCCCCACCACTTCAAAACTCATCCCGTCACATGGAAAATTAAGATAAAATCATGGCATAAGGAATTCAACAATGCCTTAGGATTAATTTAATACTTGTCTTAGCACCCTTGGATTAAGACCCATTCCATAATCCCTTAGCCCCCTTTCCCTCTCATGGAGTTCTATCCCCCCATACTCTCTTTTTTGACTTGGTTTGCAACAATTGTGTATTTTATTAATATATCTTAGTGTGATTACAATTTACAATGCCAGGCTCACTAGCCTTTAACCATACATCCTCACCAACCTAATATCAAATAGACACTCTAGCCCAAAACATATATATATACAAGAAGTTCAGCCTAAAAACCATATTGGCTCACCAACCTATATAACATATTTACATTTAAAACTTGGGGATCAACCTGGGGGTATTACACTCTCGTCCCCCTTATTTATGCAATGTCCTTGGTGCATTATATACAAATGTACAATAAAAAATCCTTAAATAGCTTCAAAAATTTGTGGGTACTCTTCTCAGATGGCATCCTCATGCTCCCATGTAGCATCTTCAGGATCATAGCAAGTCCATTGGACCTTTACCAATCCTATGGATTGATTCCAAAGCACCTTGACCTTCCTATCCAATATTTGCATTGACTAGACCTGAAAGTCAACATCATGCACACACTTCTTAATCAAAGACTCATGAAACACACTATGTATGCATGCTAATGTAGGAAGCATAAGGATGTATGAAACATGACCAATACTCTCTAGGATTTCAAATGGTCCACAATATCTTGCTGCCAATTTTGGGTAGCTTCCCAATTTCAGTGAAATCTTTTTAGCCTTCTCTTTCAAGAAGACATGCTTTCCCACTCTAAATTCTATGATTGTTCTTCCTTTGTCCATATAACTTTTATTCATATCATGTGCAACCTTTAAATTCTATTTTATTTTCACCATCTACTCTTCCATTTCCTTGAGCAACTTTGGCCCAACGATGGCTCTATTAGTTGGGTTGTTCCAACTCATAGGTGTGTTGCATTTCTTTCCATACAAGTCTTCAAATGGGCTTATCTTCAAATATGCTTGATACCCATTATTATAATAAAATTCAACTAAATGTAGATAATCTTCCCATTTTGATGACTTATCCATCACATACAGCCTCAACATATACTCAATCTAATAGTGTATGTTTTCACGGTTAGTCATAATTGTTGTAACAATTTATGGATTTAAACTAGGTGGAGAGTTTTGAAACATCCAACATTTCAAGTGGACACTCCACCCATCATTAGGGACAATAGAATCTAAAATATTTGAAAATAATATGTTGGAGAATATACTCAATCACCTAATTGACCCTCTATGTTTTCCCATTTGACTTTGAGTGACATGTTGTGCTAAAATTTAAAATTTTCCCAAATCCTTTCTAGAAATTTGACGTGAACTTGGGATCTCTATCAAAAGCAATCATCTTAGGCACACCATGTAACTTGGAAATTTCCCTCATGTATATATTTGCAATGTTGGATGCCTTGTGAGTTAGCTAAATTGGAATAAAATGGGCACCTTAGTTAATTTATCCACCACTACCATGATGGAATCATGCTACCTTATAATCCGGGGTAGTTTGGTATTGAAATCAATTATAACAACGTCCCATTTCCACTCAAGAATGAGAAATGGTTGTAGAAATCTAGTAGGATGTATATGCTCAACCTTTACCTTTTGGAAGTCTAGACATCTGGCTATATAATCAACCGCCTCTTTCTTCATTCCTGGCCAAAAGTATTATCCCTTTACAACTATAATTGTTTTATGATATCATGGGTGCCCAAAATAAGGTACATTATGCATTTCTCTCAACGCTAAATTTTCTAGCTCTTGAGATTTAGGAACATGTATTTTTCCCCTATACATGAGGACTCCATCCTCTTTCATATCATAATATTTATATCTTGGTTGTAAATTACCTTGTTGTAATAATTCCTTATTTTTTAATAGTGTTGATCTGAATTTGCAGCTTCCAAAATTTTATCTGTTAAATGAGATATATATATTCTAATGGTTGTAGCATGCACTCTCCTACTGAGTGCATCAACCACTTTATTTTCCTTTCCTTTGATATGCTTTAGATCAAATTCATATTCATTAAGGAATTCAAGACATCTAATTTGTCTATCATTCAATGTTGGTTGTCCAAACAATATTTCAGACCACTATGGTCTGTCCTTAACTCAAATATTTTTCCATGAGATATTGCCTCCATATATTTAAGGGATGAAATATGGTTGTCAACTCTAATTCATGTGTGGCATAGTTCCTCTCATGTTCTTTCAAATTCCTTGACAAATAGCATACCATATGCCCATTTTTTGTAAGGACTCCACCAAGCCCTTCGTTGCATGCATAAGTGCACACAATAAAATCCTCCTCTAGGTAAACAATGTTCAATATGGGTGCACTTGGTAATAAATTATTCAAGTATTGAAAGATTTCTTCACATTCAGATGTCCATTCAAATTTCACACCCTTATTTTGCAAATAAGCAATGGGGTGTGCAATATTTGAAAAGCCTTCAATAAATCTTCTATAATAACTTGTAAGTCCCATGAATGATCTCACCTATGATACAGTCTTTGGTGATGGCCATCCTCTAGTGGCTTCTATATTCTTAGGATCAACCCTTATCCCTTCCTTTGAAATAATACGGCTCGAATAATGAATCTACCTCTAATAAAATGAAAACTTTCTTAGCTTGGCATACAATTGATGTTATCTCAATACCTATAGCACATCCTTAAGTGTTTCTCATACACCTCCTCCTTCTTTAAGTAGATGAGTATATCATCCAAGAAAATGATCACAAACTTGTGCATATACTCTCTGAACACTCCATTCATTAGACACATTAAGATAACGAGTGCATTTGGTAGCCCAAATGGCACCACCACAAACTCATAATGTCCATATCTTCTCCTAAATGTTGGCTTGTTGATATCTTCCTCTTTAATTATCACTTGATGATAGACTGACTTTAGGTCAATCTTGGAAAATATCCTTACACTTTTCAACCGATTGAATATATCATTAATACTTGGGAAAGTATATTTATTCTTTATGGTAACCTTATTCAACTTCCTGAAATTAATGCACAACCTTAAGGTTCCATCCTTATTCTTCATAAAGAGCACTGGGGAACCCCAAGGTGACACACTTAGGTGTATATACCCCTTCTTCAAAATTTCTTCAAGCTACATATGTAATTCATTGAACTTTGTTGTGCTCATTCTATAAGGAGTCTTGGAAAATGGGGCATCTATAGGAACCAAATCAATGGAAAAATCAATGTCTCTCTTTGGTGGAAACCTTGGTATCTCCTCAAATACATCCCCATAATCTTTCAATAATTGATGTTCTTCAATACTTGGCATTTTATCTTTGGTTTCCTCTTCCATATGGGCTACATAAATATAACATCCTTTTTTGAAACTCCTTTTCAACTAAATAGATGAAATTTCTATAATGGATACAAGCCTTGGAATTCATTACACTTTCCTTTTCTACCCTTCCTCATCAAGACATGTGAATGCGTTGTTGTAGAAATATAGGACAATGTGATTCTTGTCCAACCAATCCATACCAATTAAGCAGTCATATGAACCCAAAGGTATGATATTAAAATCCTCCTTTGTGTTGAGTCCATTCATGTCCATTGGACAATCCTTAACCAACTCATTTATCCTTGTCTTGGCCCCAATAGCTACTTGGACCAACCAATACTTTCCATGCTTGCTTCTTTGCAAATGAATTCTCTAAAAAATATTAGGATCTATGTAAATATGGCTCGCTCCAGAATCAATTAAAATGGCAATGGGATGTTTATCGATCTTACCTTATACTCCAATCATATGAGATTGATATTCTACTTATTGTTGTCCAATGATACATAAATCCTTGGCATGATTCTACTGTTACACATTATTTTGGTCACTCTGGTGATGTGTCTATAAGCATGTATTCAACATCTCAAAAGGATCTTTCCCTTGAGAAAAGTAACTAGTTTCCTACTAGTCTACAAGGATTTTTTTTAGAAGGACGTCGCAGGCTAGTAGTATTATACAGTGCGAAAATGACTGATTTCTGCAGGCTGCTTTAAAACTACCCTGCGGGGTTTCCGTAGGTTTCTATATAGACAGGGTGCGGCGGTGTTCTAAAACTAAGAAAAAGGAAGAAGTTCATGAAAGTTCTAGAAGGAATCTTCTATAATATGAGGTGCCATCCGTATGGTTGAGGTCCTTATACCCGCTTCTATGATTTTGTGGGATCATCTTGATCTCTTTAATCATCTCTCTTTCTCCTATATAATGATGGATTTCTCATGGAAAAGGTTAAGCATTAAGTAAGCAAGAGAAAGTAAGGAATGATTAAGGTTGAATAGGATGTGAATTGTGTGAGTTACTCTACATCAGATGCTTGAATGCTTCATCTCGGCTTATCAAGTTATTGTGGATCATCTTCAAGCAAGCTTGGAGCAAGTGTGTGTGTCAAGAGAAAGGGCCACTGAAAGGGAACTTAGCGACATCAAGGTTGTTTGGTTGTATCTTCCACTTTCTCTTAATATAATACAGTGGCATGTTTCTTTCCCATAAAATCATTCTCATTTTATTACATGATTCCTTGATCACATGTATAAGTCTTCATTGAATATACTATTATTGCTTTCACTTTGGTTGGTTTGTGTTTCATTGCAGGATCAATAGCACAAGAGCACCAGAGCGAAGCAGGGACAAAAAATACATAAGGAAATGATATTCAAAGGTATGTTACTCATCCTTTCTTTGACAATAGATTCAATGATTAGAGCTTAGGGAAAGCRCCRTGTCTTGTCTTGTTTTGTTCTAGATCTAGGTGGATCTAGGGAGTGGTCACCCTGGTGATGTGTCTACAAGCATGTATTCAACCTCTCARAAGGATYTTTCCCATGAGAAAAGCAAMTGGTTTCCTTCTCTATAAGGCTTGTTTTTAGAAGGACGTCGTAGGCTAGTAGTATTGTACAGTGCGGAAATGTTGATTTCCGCAGGTTKCTCTAAACCTAGCCTACGRGGTTTCCACAGGCTGCTATATAGACAGGGTGTAACGACGTTCTAAAACTGGGAAAAAGGAAGAAGTTCACAAAATTTCTAGAAGGAATCTTCTAGAATATGAGGTGGCATTCGTATGGTTGAGATCCTACCCGCCTCTCTGATTTGGTGGGATCATCTTGATCTCTTTAACCATCTCTCTTTCTCCTATATAATGATGGATTTCTCATGGAAAAGGTTAAGCATTAAGTAAGCAAGAGAAAGTAAGGAATGATTAAGGTTGAATAGGATGTGAATTGTGTGAGTTACTCTACATCAGATGCTTGAATGCTTCATCTCGGCTTATCAAGTTATTGTGGATCATCTTCAAGCAAGCTTGGAGCAAGTGTGTGTGTCAAGAGAAAGGGCCACTGAAAGGGAACTTAGCGACATCAAGGTTGTTTGGTTGTATCTTCCACTTTCTCTTAATATAATACAGTGGCATGTTTCTTTCCCATAAAATCATTCTCATTTTATTACATTATTCCTTGATCACATGTATAAGTCTTCATTGAATATACTATTATTTCTTTCACTTTGGTTGTTTTGTGTTTCATTGCAGGATCAATAGCACAAGAGAACTGCAGCGAAGTAGGGACAACAAAGACATAAGGAAGTGATATTTAAAGGTATGTCACACATCCTTTATTTGATAATAGATTCAATGATTAGAGCTTATGGAAAGTGCCATGCTCTGTCTTGTTTTGTTCTAAATCTAAGTGGATCTAGGGAGATAAGTTTATGCCCGCATTTATCGATATTATCCAATAACAAAATTGGTGACTCCATTGGGGATACGATCTATTTTTTAATTTTTTTGTCCATTTTCCCTTAGCCTATATTTTTTCATTATGTTTCAGTCTCTGAGTCTGTAAGGGATCAATCTAGACTCTCTAGCCCTGAAAGTTTCCTAAATTTTGTTACCCTCTTTCCAATTTTATTGTGTTTATAGACATTTCCGCACTATACTCTATATGTCACTTGCAGAAACTTTAGATTGCTACACCCTGACTATTTAGGCTAGTGCAAACTTTTTGCACCCTATCCATTGCTAGCCTGAAGAAACTGGTGATTTCTGCATTGTAACCTATTGTTGGCCTGTGATGGTGTCTGTAATTTTTTTTGGATTGGGTGTTGATTGTCTTTTGATGCCCATTTTTTCCTTGATCACCTGGGGGGGGATTTTGAGGTCAATATTTGGTTGATTGCGGAATTTAAAACTTGCTTTTTTATTGGTTTTCAAAGATTGCAAACCCTTCATTATCATTTTGTACGTTTTTGCTTCTTGATTTTTATCAACAAGGATATAATCTCTGATCGTAGATCTGGGTGCTTGATTGATTAAAAGTCTTTCATTTGAGTGAAGTTTTGGATTACTTTACATTTTTTGGATTGCTTGTTTGTATTTGATAAACACTTTCTTGTCATCTTTGTTTTTATCTTCATTGAAAGTTTGATTTGGGTTTCTGTTGAGTGTATCTATTTGCGTTGATTACATTTTCCTTTCTTTAGTATACCTTAGATCTGGCTCCAAAAAGGAAAATTAAAGTCATTCATTCTTTTTAAGTAATCATTCATAAAAAATCTTTGCATTCAAAACTGAAAGAGAACAAATTGAGAAATTCCATTGCTTATGATTGTTTGGAATTGTGGTTCATTCAAGAAAATAAATTATATTTCGTAGCTTTCATGTTTCTGGAAATATATCTTCTTCATATTGTAGATAGAATTCATTGAACAAAAGATTGCATCATTCATATCTATTTTCATACTATTGGGTCAAGGTCTCTCACAACATTGGTTTCATCTCCATCTCCCTCTTGAGTAAACAACAACCTCTAAAAAAATTGCGTAATTTAAAAATTTAATTAGTAACTTTTATTTTCTAGGGATATTTTACACCAACATTAGCTAGGATAGCACTTTGGGATAGGTTGTGAGACACACTTTCCAAAGCAAAAAACACACAATAGCATATTTTGATAGGGAGTGTTCAAATCCGTTTGCAACATTTTTTCCTGGGAAGCCCTTCTCACACAAGGGTCAAACCTAAGGTTGCATTGAGACTAGTAGAGTTAATCACCCTGCTTTTTTGGTCTTGATGTAGAGATTGCGCATATTACGGGGGTCGCTTGAAGGTATACCCAAAATAATGAGTGGAATACTCTCAAGTTGATTTCGGGCTAGATACCCTGCCTTTGCGTGTGGATCAGACTGTCGATTGTTTCTCGAAGAATCACTGTTGTTCTTGGTAGCCTTAGTTACCTATCTTTTTAGGGTCTTACATGAGGTGACTGTCGAGGGGAAAGTCTTCATGATACCTGGAATCGACGTTGGCCAGAATCACTCGGGATCCTTGGAGGGTATACCGATGATTATGTGTGGGAGCTTTCACCAAGGTGTAAGTCCGTTAAGAAGTGATCAGGGGATCAAATTTTGCTCAAAAATTCAAAGTGCTCAGAATCGCTTCAAACCGGACGAGGGCGTAGGCCTCGTCGTTGCAAACCCAATGCAACTCGTTTCATCTCAAACGGACGTCAGGAGCGAGAGATATTGCAATATGTTCATTAAGTCAAACAGGCAAAAAAAATTGATGCTAATTGTATAGTCCGTACAGGCTGACGTGGCAGAGTCGTACGACCGTACGTGTGGTGATGTGGAAGTTATTTATTGGATGACAGGTGGTCGAATGGGGATTCGACATGTGGCACTATTCGGGCAAGTGATTGGGTGCCACGTGGCCCAATCATGGGCTGCCACGTGGCACCCCAGGATTGGTTGATTGTTATATGTAAAATGTAATGGAGTATATGGGGTTCGACCCCCGGACCTCCCCTCCACATTATGCCTTCACAAAGACCGTACGACCAACGGACCATTGGTTGTTACTTAACATATATATGAGTTTGTTTATATTTAAAATCAAAGTTTGTAATCGTTGGCGGGGGGTTGGGTCGGGGCTTAGCCCCGGCCCACGGTCATTTGTTTTCGCATATGACCATACCATATATGCTATGCACCGAATGGTTGGCGCGGGGTTTAAACCATAGCCCATGGCCTTTTTATATGCCATGTGACCTTTGAATATGCGTGCAGGATTTGTTTAAAAGTGGTTTGCACGGTTTGAAAACTGGCCCGCCATGTGTCATTACTTTGTTTGATATTAAAACGGAGCCCTTTTTATTATAGCGTGAGGTCCTATGACCCATATGCCCAGGTGCCTAGGCGGTTAGGGGCTGGCGTGCCCTTAACCGTCCTACGGTTTGCACCGTTGGCGCGGTTGCGCCCGATGCTGGGTTTTCACGCTATTTATTGCGTGTGTGGCAGGTTCAATTGACAAGGGTGCAATTTGTAGATGCAGAGACAACAAGCTTGAAGGGGGAGACTTTCAGGAGGCCTAACTTCGTTTTTCGACCGATTGAGGTGCCGAAAGAGCCCAGACAGGGGTTTTTGGACGCTCTGAAGCCATTGGAGCAGTCGGTTTGTCAGTTTGAGCATTGTAAGACATGTTTTTGATCACTTTTGAGCAATTAATAATAATGATCCATTGGAAGTTGGACCAGGAAATGTAGCCCAAGAGAGGGGTGAACTCCTTTATCAATTGTTGTGTTTATGTGCTTATGTTCCTTGATTATGTTGTTGTCTATGTGTATTTTTCATAAGTAATCCCTTAATCTATGTGTTGCAAAGTGATCATTTTTCTTTAAACACATAACATTTACATTGCAAATAATTTTAAGTATTTCAAGTCTTCTTCATTTTTAGATCAAGTTGGTATCATAGCACTGGTTTTTGAAGACTTGATTGTTTGCAAGTTTTGTTTCTGATGCTCACAAGGTTGAAACTCACAAGAGGAGAAGGTCAACTTGTGG
>SNQJ01S0045295.1:23171-48218 GCA_010110895.2 Picea sitchensis | reverse complement strand
TTTCCCCAAAGACTCTATCATTTTGGGCTCATTTTTTGATGGTTTTCCTTGATAATTGTTTCTGAAAAAATGGTGGCTTATACCCTTTCTTTATTTACTCCATTTTACCTTTTTGTCATCCCAAGTCTTTTGGAAAGATGGCCTTCCTTTATTCTAGTCATAAAGATACTTTTCTTTCCTTATGGCTTCTTCTAGTGTCTTGGGCTCATCAAAATGTATTTTATTACAGAAGAAAGAATGTATCATTCTCAAATATATTATTATTTTAACCTTCTCATCCTTTATGAAGCCAACATACCTCAACAATTCAAGGAACCTCCTCTCATACTCATCCATTGTCATGCTTCCAAGCTTGAGTTCAAAGAAATCTTGCATCTTCTTTTCATAATAGTGTTCTAACAAGTATTTCTTCTAAAAATATTTTTTGAACAAGCTCCATGAGATCCTCTTCTCATTAGTGTGCTTAACATGCTTTAGCTAGTCCCACCACATTGATGTTTTTCCTTGAAGATGGTATATTGAAATTTTGACTTCTACATTTTATGAATACTTGTGAAATCGGAAGTATTTACTCATTCCAAAAAACCAAGCTTTTGCATATTCATTTTTCTTATGATTTCCATCAAAGGTAGGAGGCTTAATCTTCCTAATATATCCTTGTAAATCATCTACTTCAGACCTCCTTTTATGATGTATGATATTGAGACACAAACTTGGACTGCTCTCTTAATATAAGAATGCATGTGACCTTGTAGTTGAGTTCCTTGGTGAATGGTGATCATTTATATTATCACTTCTAGAGTTCCTAACACTTATAACATCTTCCCTCCTAAAATGAGATCAGTTCTTTGTTTCCTTCCTTGAATATGATTCTTTGTTTATTTTCTTTTGCAATATATTAAGTATTTGTAATAGATGAGTCTTGATGTGGTTCTACTCCTCCCGATATATTATAATCCTCTCATTATATTATTTGTATCTCAACACTTCTTTGTGTTGGCTTCTCATTATCTCCACTAACTCTATGTTTTCTTCTTTTCCTTCTCTATGCCCATTTGACTTAGTCTCTACATTATCCAAGTTAATATTCAACCCTCTGACTTCTTCCTCGTGGTTGTAAGATCCTTGTGCATATTCCATGTCTCTAGTCCTGATTCTCAATATTATTTGTTCTATCTATACTCCTAATTCTTCAAAATGTGCATGCAACAAAATTTGTTAGATAAAAATAATTTTACAATTTTGGAAATTATACATGTTTTTCTGCGCTTTAAGTCCAACAATAGTCTTTCTTTTGATTTCTTGGGAATTTTACTGCTCAAATTCCAATTCTGGGTGCATATGTGGATTCTTGTATCTCATTTTTGAGCTCTAAGCATAAATTTATAGTCATTTTAATATTGCCAATTTACCCTTTTTGTACACCTTTCACCTTGGTGCATTCAATCTCTTGCACCAAATTTTTCCACTTGTAGAGGTAAATATATCAATAACTAATGAAAATTTTGTATGAGGCACTAATAATATTGATGGAAGTGAGTTCACAACAACTTTTAGATTGTCAATATGATGCTCCATTCAAAATTTGCAGTAATCTAGAAATGAAAACTTTGTTCTTTTTCCACAATTTTCCATAGCATTTTTAGCCAAAACTAGCCATCTCCCAAACTAAGTATTTCTAGAAAAAATACACTAATGGAAAGTTATTTAGATTGATGAGAACATTAAAATTTGAGTAAATAAAAATTTCTATATTTTCCATTTGGGGTCCTTTTGCCTCCTCTGAAAATACCAAAAGTTCCCAAAACGTGGTTGGGAATAGTGGATTTTTCCTTGTTTTGGAATCTCAATTCCAACCTCCTTGAAACCTATCCAATCCCCTCATTGTGTATCTCTGTTCCTGCTTTGTGGAATCTATATAAAAATCCATCTTCATCTAGGTCCAAGTTAATGAGAACCACCTTGATCTTCAAAAACCCCTAATTTGGATTTTCTGGAAAAAAAGATGCATAATTGGCTAGTGGCCCTCTCTCGCACTTATGTAGCCCCCAACATTGTAGACAAACCCAAAAAAATCATCTTCTTCCTATGTGGAATCCTCGTTGATGTCGCTTTTGATGTGGAATCATGGGTCCACATGGCACCTTGAGGTGATTCCATGCCAACCTATTTGAGGTGATGCCATGTCAAACTCTTTGAGGTGATTCCATGTCAACCTCTTGGCCACCTTATCCCTACCCCATCATCCTCCAAAACCTTCTATCTTTCCCTTCTCTCTCCTTTATTTCTCATTTTCCTTTATTTTATATTTATGGGCCCACCATACTCGACTACCCACATGGCACTTGGTTTGATCATAGATGGTAAAAGGATCCCATATCCTCTGCCATGGTTCCACTTGGTTCCCATCCATTTTCTACGGTAATGGGTGGATCCCATATTACACCTTTACCCTCAGTGCACAACTTTCCTATTCCCCAGATCATATGATAGAGATTGAACGTAGATAAATGGTCCACGTTGATATCATAACCTAAGGTGGAAGGAATTTAACAACCCAAAAGGCTCTGATACCACCCAATTTCCCTCCACCTATGTATAACTCCCTCATTCAAATGAGAGAAAAATAAAAAATTTCAAAACCACTTTTAAAAACCTCTGATACCACTTATGGTTTTGGAGTCCCCACCTTGTCAGTCATGGTCTCTACATCACCCCTCAGGCCCACCATCATGAAATGAAAACCCCTAATATTTACACCATTAATTTCCACCCTACCACCATGGACCTACCACGTCACCTAACATGTTTCCTCCATGTCACCATATACAAAATTTTCCAAAATTTCTAAAATTTCCAAAAATCCCCAAATTTCAAAAAATTGTTTATTTTTGAATTTTTTTGTCATGGCCATCGAATCTCCGATTAATCTTCTCATGGTTTCTTTCAACCCAACAATTAACCAATTTCCACAATTACTTGACATTGTGACCACTTCTGAGCAAAATTTGGCATAATTACTAAGAAATTTGGGGATTTTCCCAAATTTCCCAAAATTCCTCCATGGTTGGCTCTACAAATCTTCAAATTCAATGAAATATGACTTTCTAAGATGAATTTTATCCTTGAATTATTCCCATTAACTCCAATTAATTCCCCCCTCGATGATTTTGAGCATGAATTCCACTATAATTCACAAAATAATTAGTGGGTTTTACCCAATTTCACCATGATCGTTCTGCCATTCATTCTTTCGGTTAATTACAGGCCAAAAATCACTCAAATAATGGTTAAAGTTGGGAATTTTAACTCCTGATCTCAAATTCCCAAAATTATAGGAATTTTACCCCAATTTTTAATGGAAAACTTTCATCAAATAGTTTGCAGACATCCTTTGAAAATTTTCGTCTACAAATTTATACTCCTATGTTGGCTCTAGCCCATGCAGGCTTGGTCACGTTGAACCTATGGCTTTGATACCACATTGTAACACACCCCTAGACTCACTTTTGGGCATATGTCACAAAAATCCATTTTTTTGTCAAATACAAATTTTTCAAAATTCCCTTAACCTTTCTCATTATTCTTCTGATACCATTAGTAATCATGCCCAATAGGGATCTAATACCCATATGTAATATTATTCCCTTCATATGAAACTCTTATGTAGTCCTAAAAACATATAATTCCATGCATAAATTATGAATAAAACATAATAACATTCAAAAATATAATGTGCACACCAATAACATAATTAAGCACATCAAATACATATTACTCAACATAAAAGAACATAATGAAAATAACACTTATATTTTCATAAAATAATTGACTGGCTACAGAACTTATACATTCCACCTAGCCATAGACATTACTATTATAACATTCTCAACAACAGGTCACCCCTGAGCTGGGGCTATGAATCCACCAGGGAAAATTCTACCTAGGACGACTAATGTCTCATAGTCAACACAACAATGGCTAGGCCAAGGTACCAAACTCCAAAAAAAATTCCAAAATATAGCATCTCATTCCCCACCAATCTTCATAACCCAAGTAAGTGAACCCCCTTCTCTACACCGTAGTCACTTGGGCTATCCCACTTCCTTTCTAGGGATTCAAAATAGGCCATCGATGAAGTCTCATAGAACTATGGCTCTAGGAACTCCAACTGTTATAATGTAGTCTCCAGGCACCCTCAAATCCTCATACCCAGGGAAACCAATCCTATAAAATTCTCCCTCTAGGGCTCCAACCTTCCCCAAGGTAACCCAAGGAGATTTTTTCACCCAAATCCACCTAGGATTCACAAGGTACCAGGGTCTCAATAGCTCACTAGCTCACACCCAACATACCTAGAGTCATAATGGAAAGAATTAATTATGAGAATGATGGAATGGAATGAATCTTCCACTAAGTTCCCAATTTAATTATTCATGTTCCCTTTTTGAAAAGTGGCAACCAAGGAACTCCTTTCCCACCACTTGGGAACTCGTCCCATCATGTGGATACTTAGGATAAAATCATGACATAAGGACTTAGGCTATGACTTAGGATTAATTTAATACTTGGGTCATCCCCCTTGTCTTAGGCCCATTTCCACAAGCCCTTAGCCCCCTTTCCCTCTTGTGGAGTCCTATCCCTCCATACTCTCTTGTCCAACTTTGTTTTATAGTGGTGATGTATATTATTAATATATCAGAGTGTGATTACAATGTAGAATTCCATGCTCACCAACCTAATATCACACAATAACTCTCGCCAAAAACATATATATACATGCACTTTGGCCCAAAACCTATATTGGATCACTAGCCTATATAACATATGTACATTTACAACTTGGGGATTGTTGGCACAGGGGCAGACCCAGGGTTCAACGCTTAACAACGTACCAACAAAACCCCGACTACCGGCCCTTTCAGCAATACCTCTGAAGTAGGCGAAGTCTCACCCGAGGTAGAATCAGTTGGGGTTACAGGACGCATGTGTCTATAACCAAGCTGGGACATGAATCTGTGATAAGAGAACTTTGCATAATATTTTGTTAACGCTTAGGAAGTGAACATGCATTAGTTTATTAACCTTATTAACATCATAGAGCATAATCAAAGACAGATAAGCGTAGTAACAACAAGTGATTATTCACCCTGAGAACTTAGCACTGTGAGTTAAATCTAGCATTCATTTACCCTTAATAATAAGTAAAATATTTAAGCAACAGAACATTCATTGCACTAAGCAAATGCATAACAGAAATAACATTGCACAAAGAAAACTATGAGACACCAGATATACGTGGTTTACCCTAGGGTGGGGCTACATCCACAAACCACTTCACCTCTTTATTATTCACCAAAATGTTACATCCAGCCACTCCTGTGTACTAAGCCACAGAGTTGAACTTCGCAAAAGACATGAGATCTGCACACTAAGCACCAAATCCTCTTTCTTTACCTTCCAAAAATAGGTCAAATGCATAGAGCCACAATCTCTTATCACGACACTTAGCACCTTCTACAAAATCAAAGTTCAGCACAAAGCCTTGACCACATACATTCCTTCGCACAAAACACTTTTGTTTCACACAGAACTACTCCTTCTACAATACATTCTTCTTTATTTATAGTTTACAAAACCTTACAATAGGGCCTAAACATGGGGAAAACTCATGGGCCGACATCCAATAAACTCGTTACAAAACCCTAGAGGACTCCTTAATGGGTCCACATAACCCTCAAAATAGGTGATATCCGTGATATCAGCTCTGCCTGGGCGCTCCTACTTCGACCAGCGTGTCGAAGTCAAAAAAGTGGGCCAAAACTTCCAAAAATAACCAAAGTTTCTCCAAAATTTGGTCGAGGGCCAACATGCTTCATCTCGAGTCACCTGTGACTCGTCTCGAGTCACCTTTGACTCGTCTCGATTCACCTTTGACTCGTCTCGAGTCACTCAGGTCTGGACAATGCTTCTTCAAAATCCTCGAGCTTAACTCGAGCTACCTCGACTTCCTGCCTCGCCTGAGCCTCCTGCTCAGCGTGATCCTGGACGGTATGCTCTGTAACAGGCCCTTCTAGGCATTGTTCTACTTCTGCAACTACTTGATCTAATTGTGAACCTTGACTATTGATCTCCTCAAACACCTTGCAAACTTTGTCCTGCACAGGTTGTAACTTATGTGTTACTTCCATCACCTTACCCTGGAGTTCAGTGATCTGCTGATGTAATGTACGCTACTCCTGGGATCTCTTCATCCTTTCCACTACTATGAGTAGCTTCATCTGTGCATGTAATGAAAATGCATGTTGTTGTGCCTCTTGTAACTAAGCTTCTAGCTTCTTTGACTTTGGATCCTTGGCGAGGAGTTCATACGTCTCGACGTTTCTGTCACTTAACTGTTTACATGTCGAGGAGAGGGATTTTATACTTCCTATTGTGTTTATGGAGAACTCCTCCCTCTGGTCATACACCTCCTGCAGGGTGCTCAGCATTGTTCAGGCCTCCAGTTCAACTATCCTAGCCTGAAACTATTGGAGGGTCTCTGCGAGCTTCGCTACTTGAGCTTAGACAGGCTCTTGCTCCTCCTGTACTAAGCCTGGAACAGAGTGACACACTTTGCTTACTGCTTCTTTGACCAGATCTTTCTCTGCGAGCAGCTACTCTCTTTCCTTCTGTAGTTGGTCTTCGTCAACTTTCTTTTCCTTCTTAAGCTTCACCTGAAGCTCTGCTTTCTCACTTTCATAGGCATCTACATTGTCTTGTGCTGCTTGTAACTGTACTAGGGCTTCTTCTTTCTCTTTTTGCAAGGCTTATGTAGCCTTCTCCTTCTTTTCTTGAGCTCTCTGGAACCGAGCTTATGTTGCATCAACAAGCCTTCTTAGTTGGGCTACTCTTTCAGCGGTCATTTTTCTATGTTCCCTTTTGTATTCCTTCAAACCTGCCTCCAAAACTTTGACCTGTTCTAGAGGTACTCCTTTAAGGTTAACCTCAACATCCAAGTTGGGGCTAGCCTGTACTGTTGCAGGGGTGGGAAACTTGATGCTATACTGAGGGAGGGTGATCCAAATCCCTGGTTCACCCTGCGGAATTGGTTCATCCTGCAAGTTTGCGGTATGTGATGAGGAAGGTGCAGACGACACAGTAGGCACTCTGTGGACCAAGCGAATAGCCTACTGCACTTCCTTCAACTCCCTCTCAATATTTTCATATAACTCCACTTGTTTCTCTTTGTATCTCTGTAGCATGTCTTCATAGGCGTCTTCCATAGCTCTGCGGACCAGTCTAATGTCGTCATCAGTGAGAGTGGCTTCCAATTATGGCTTATTGGCGTGCATTTTATTCCTTTTGAAGGTTTCTTCGAAGTAAATTTCCTCTTTTGTGGTGTCACTGTCCCAACAAGGGGATCGTCAGGTGGTGGGGTACTAGCTCCTATGACTGGTGATGGAGGGAGGTCAACTATAGATTCACCTCGTCCTTGCTCGTCTTCTCCTTCATATCCTCCTCCCTTTCCTTCCACTTTGTCTTCTCCTCTTCCTAGCGAGCTAGACCCATTATCTTCAGAGTTTTCCTCTTCGTCCTCTTCTTCACTCTCTATGTCCTGGACTTCAACCTACCTTTTTCATTCCCTATGCTTCTTCGTCCCACTAGACTATATGACATGTTCAACTTGTGTAACCATCGGGCTTCCTATAGTATTAGTGTCAGATAACTCTGCATCGACGACATGTACAACAAATTATTTTGGCCATTCCTTTATAATCTGTTCCATATCTTCATCCACGATCTTATAGTATGAATGAAATTCTTCCTGGTGCTCATCTCTTCGCGCGGTGATGTAAATGAAGTGGGGATCAGCACATAATTTCTCTATAGGTCAGTACTGATGCAGGGTATGCGATTTCATACAAGGGAATGCTTCAATGGAGACTTTCAACTGCTTATAATATCTATGAAACCCGACATTAGACTGCCACTGCTTCATCATGTTGTTGGTATACCACAGGGTGGAAAACAGAGCGGCCAAGGGCTCTGTAGGTACAATCTCTAGGAAAGTATCTCCTTCAGGAATCTACCAAGCCATAAATGAAATCAGGATTATCAACCAATTGTAGTGAAACTGTGTTGGCACAAGGGCAGACCTAGGGTTGACTCTAACAACGCACCAACAAACCCTAACTATTGGCCCTTTTGGAAACACTTGTGAAGCAGATGAAGTCTTACTAGAAGTAGCAATAGGGGGGTTGCAGGACACATGTGTCTACAACCATGGGAAATGCAAAATGGTTCCAGAAAAACAACACAATATAATCTAGAGATTATTTAACATTCTTACACTTAGCTTCACAAAGTTAGCTTATACCTCCTATCTTTAATATGGAAACAACAATGCAATAACAGTACAAGAGATAGAAAATAACACAGCATCAACCATAAAGAACAACAAGATTTACGTGGTTCACCCTCTCCCTAGGGCTACGTCCACAGAACCGTGTTTCTTGATATATTAGATGAAAACATACAGTTCTATCTACGCACTTAGCTGCATATCCTTCTCTCTCTTTCTCTTTCTCTCCCTTCCCTGCGCACCTAGCTGCAGGGTTGATCTTCGCACCCAGCTGAATATCCAGAATATAGAATGCTCTTACAATAGAACACTTCTCTCAATGACGAAAAAAATCATAACCCCAATAAAAACCAACCCTCTCAACTCTTCTAGACCTTTATTTATACATTTCATGACTCTTTGGACAACCTTAGAACGAATCCTAGGTGTCAAAACCCTAGGTCCAAAATCCTAGGTGCAAAAACCCTAGATTCCAAAACCCTAGGTCTACATGACCCGCATTTTAACAGCTTCGCCAACCTGTCCTTCCTTCTCCTCCATGAGGTGCTCCAAAGAACCTATTAGTGTCTTCTTCCTCTTGGTGACCTGTCCATGATTCATCTTCCTTGCTGATTTGTCTTCCTTGATATTCTCCTTTAACGACTTACTTTTCCTTTACTTCACTCCTTCCTTTTTGCTTCTCTAACCACTTTTACCCCTCCTCCGTTTGTGTTCCTTCTGTGCACCTTGTTCTTTGTCTTTCTTCCTTAATACATGTCTAAGGGCCAACAGGCCCCCAACACTAACATGTGACTTGACCTGAGTCACTATAGGGTTGACCCTCCTGTATTACTTCAACTACAAACTATGCGGAGTAGCCTATGCTTCCTTCTTTGTCCCTCCTTTTCGTGTGCAGACTGTATTTTCTATGTCTGGTACCCAATTTGAGCTATACCTAGTACATAGACCCTTCCTCCTTGCTTCTTTTACTGAGAACTCTTACAATAGAATACTTCTCTCAACGATGACAACAATCATAACCCCAATAACAACCAACCCTCTCAACTCTTCTAGACCTTTATTTATACATATCATGACTCTTTGGACAACCTTAGACCGAATCCTAGGTGTCAAAACCCTAGGTCCAAAACCCTAGGTGCCAAAACCCTAGATTTCAAAACCCTAGGTCTACATGACTCGCATTTTAAGGGCTTCACCAACCTATCTTTCCTTCTCCTCTGTGAGGTGCTCCAAAGAATCTATTAGTGTCTTCCTTCGCTTGTTGACCCTTCTTATTTACATAATGCTCTTACAATAGAACACATCTCTCAATGACGACAACAATCATAACCCCAATAATAACCAACCCTCTCAACTCTTCTAGACCTTTATTTATACATTTCATGACTCTTTGGACAACCTTAGACCGAATCCTAGGTGTCAAAACCCTAGGTCCAAAACCCTAGCTCTACATGACCAGCATTTTAAGGGCTTTGCCAACCTATCCTTCCTTCTCCTCTGTGAGGTGCTCCAAAGAACATATTAGTGTCTTGTTTCGCTTGCTGACATATCCATGATTCATCTTCCTTGATTCTTTGTCTTCCTTGATCATCTCCTTTAACGACTTACTTTTCCTTTACTTCACTCCTTTTTTGCCTCTCTAACCACTTCTACCCCTCCTCAGTTTGTGTGCCTTCTGCGCACTTTGTACTTTGTCTTTCTTCCTTAATACATGTCCAAGGGCCAAAAGGCCCCCAACCCTCACATGTGACTCATCTCGAGTCACTGTAGGGTTGACCCTATTGTATTACTTCAACTGCAGACTGCGCGGAGCAGCCTATGCTTCCTACTATGTCCCTCCTTTTCGTGTGCAGTCTATCTTTTCTTTGTCTAGTACCCAATTTCAACTGCACCTAGTACTTAGACCCTTCTTCCTTGCTACTTTTATTGAGATCTGTGGGGTAGCTAGTTGTCACAATATAGCTTCAACCGACTCCCATTCACTAAACCATAATTCCATTCTCCATTAAGGGTTTTCAACTGTGCATCTCCACCTTCTATAACATAGGAAACCTCGAATGGTCCAAGCCAATGTGTCATGAACTTCCTTGGATGCTTTATGAACTTGTTGTCATACAAAAGTACCAAATCTCCTTTTTTAAATGATTTACTCTTGATATGTCTGTTGTGGTAAGCCTTTTCTCGTTCTTTTTGCACCTGCTGATGAAATCCTGCAATGAACCTTTCTTCCTCTAGTTCCATCAACTGTGTGAGCCTATCTTGAACAACACCAGTGTCATCCATACATGTAAATGTTTCAATTCTTAAACTAGGAACCAAGTATTCCATAGGTACCACTGCTTCCAATCCATATACTAATTTAAAGGGAGTTTGTGCAGTCAAATTTTTGCAAGTAGTTCAATAAGCCCATAACACTGCTGGAATTCTTAAATCCTAATCATATCTGTTGACAATTCAAATCTTAGTCAGCGTTGTCTCCAAGATATTATTGAAGGCTTCGATTGTGTCATTCGTTTGTGGGTGGTATGGAGTGCTCTTCTGATGGTGAACTTTGAACTCTTGAGTCAAGGATTCAATGGTTTTGTTGATGAAGTGTGTGCCTTGATCACTCATAAGGATCTTTGGGCATCCAAATATGGTTATGATATCCTCAAAAATGAACCGCGCAGCTGTAGCTGCACTACAATCCTTAACTGCTCTTGCTTATGCCCATCTGGTCAAATATTCTATGGCAATGATAATGTATCGAACTCATGTGTGCTTCCCTGGTGGGTTGATAGGTCCCACAAAGTCAATAGACCATTTCTCAAATACCTGTAAAGTTAGCTAAGGTGCTAAAGGAATCTCATCCCTTCTGGAAGGCTTCCCTATCCTTTGGCATACATCGCAGGATCTGTAGTATTCCTTAGCATCCTTGTGTAAAGTAGGCCACCAGAGGCCAGCTCTCAGAACCTTCTACATTGTTTCTTTCCCTGCATAATGTCCTCCTGCGATGCCTTCATGTGCTTTTGCAAGAATCAATGGTATTTTTGCCTTCATAACACATCTCCTCAAGATCTCATCTGGTCCCATCTTTTATAACTACCCAGCTATAAGTTGAAAATATGCAGCGCAGACTACCAACTATTTCTTTGGAATGACTGTATACTCGCGAGGTGCCATTCCTGTGGACAAGAACTGGACTATATCGGTGAAGTGATCATCGAATTTTCTGATGGCTAAGAATTTTGCATCGGGTAGTGTATCCTCCAAACTGGTAGGTTCCTCTCCATGTTCTAACTTGGATAAGTGATCAAGTCCTTTATTCATTCTTCCTAGCTTGACCACGATATCAAAGTCATATTCCTAAAATAATAGTAGCCATCTGCATATTCTTCCCCCCAACACTGGCTTGTTGACTAAGTACTTCAATGTAGAATGATCAATGAACATCCTAAAATGTCCTCCCAACAAGTAGTTTCTAAAATTCTGCAACGCATGTACCATAGCTAAGCCTTCTCTTTCAGTGGTAGTATAATTCCTTTCAGATGTAGAAAACTTCCTGCTAGAAAAGGCTATAGGGTGGTTAATGTCTCATGCACCTAGCTGTGCTAAGACTTCTCCTAATGCAACAGACAAAGCATCGACATGAACATTGAACTCCTTACTCCAATATAGAAAAACCAAGATAGGCGCAGTGACCATTTTCTTCTTCAGTGTGTCGAAGATCTATTGGCATTCCTCTTTCCATTGAAATTTATTATCTTTCTTTAATAACTTCTCCATAGGTGTTGATATTTGTGAATATAGTAAATTTCCTGTAATATCCAGTGTGTCCCAATGCATTGCGCAGTTGTCTCACTGAAGTAGGAGGAGGCAGATTAAAAATGATAGAAATCTTGTAAGAGTCTACCAACAACCCCTGTTTGCACACAATGTGTCCTAACAACACTCTGAAAGGTGGAAAAAAAACACATTTCTTCAGATTAAGGGAAATCTGACATTTCCTGCACTTATATAACATTAATCTCAGACATTCAATATGATCTTTCAGTAGGCTAAAAATGGTCCAATCATCAAAGTATGCTTCCAAAAACTTGTGTAAAAATTCCTTAAATGCTTCGACCACCACCCTGAAAAAGATGGCTAGTGCATTCTTCAAGACAAAAGGCATCAAAGTGGACAGAAACGAACCCCTTTTTTTTGAAAATGTAGTCTTATGTTGGTCTTACTTAGCAATTATGATCTAGTGATAGCCTGAAAATCCATCTATGAATGAATAAACCACCTGTCCTCCTACATTATCTAAAACTTCATCAGTAAAAGGTGTAGGAAATGGGTCATGTAGACATGCATCATTTAGTTTCCTTAGATCTACACAAATTCTGATTTCTCCTGACTTCTTATCTTGGACCACCATAGGGTTGATCCATTCATATTCTTCAACTGGTTCTATGATTCCTACTTCCAACATTCTATCTAATTAAATCTTAACTTTTTGCTTGTACTTAGGATTTAGTCTGTAAGGTCTCTGCTTGATAGGTCTTGCATCTACTCTCAAAGGTATCTTCATTTCTCCCATGGGCCCTTTAATTCCCTTCATGTCTATGAAATTGGTTGGGAACAAGTCTTGATACTCATGAAATAGTTCTGTTATCTTACTAATAGTAACATCATCCCAATAGTCTCCAACATTTGCTAACTTAGGTGTTTGTTTTGTTCCAATGTTAACTTTCTTAATTTTAATAGGCTTCCCTACAAAAGGTAATTCAATTTCTAGCCCTTCTATATCTTTGCCCTTCAGTTTCTGAAATGTTCACATTCCTCGGATCATCATCTTCATCAGCATTAATATTATAACAACCCTTTAACCACTAGAGAGGCGCAGTCCATTCATCCTTTTCTTGTTCAAGAGGGGGGTTATATACTTCCTCAAATACCTTTTGTCTTATAATTTGTAAATCCTAATCTACTATGGGGTACTGGATTTCAAACATGAATGTGGATATAAAGTTATGGGTCATACCATACCAATCTGTAGTGGCTAAGTATAGTTTTGTTTGAAGAAACCAGTTAATGGGCGTAGTATCTAAGGTGTTAATTAACTTATGTATCCACTGTTCCTTAGGAATGTTGCTCTAGGATTCCTCATAACTTCACACAAGGTCCTTAGGAAAAATCTAGCCTACGTATCAAACTTCGCAAACTTTGGCATGGTTTGAAAAGTGCATTGTCAATAAGGTGCGACATTGCACCCATTCTGCGATGTTCTTCTTATGTGTTCCCCACCATCTAGCTGGTGTTGATTTCAAGGCTTCATCTAGTGCCAACATTCTCTGTTGTACTGGTAAAATTTTCTCAAATTCAACTAGAAATGTCTCTAAATGATTCAATCCATCAAATGTAGGAAGAATACTTACTTTTGTGCTAATCCAGCGAACTACCTTGGTCAATCTGGCACACCTCTGCGTAGAGACTTCATACATTTTGTTCTGCCAATTTTCCAATGCTTCTTCTAAATCTGACGAGCGTGCTCTCTCACTTCACCAACTTATATTCCCATGTGTTGTAGGGTTAATATAATCCTCATGTCCTGCTGTGAGTTTATAGATGTTCTCTAGTTCGTAGGTGTGATCTTCTTCCCTTATAGGTTATGCATATCTGCGACCTTCATCAGGATCAAGAGGTGCAATGACCTTAAGGCCATTACCCTCAAATGTCATTCTTCTATTTTTTAGGTCAACAAAAGTCATATTGTTTAAATCCCAATCAATTCCTAAAAACGCAGGATAGGGACAACTATCATCAACAATATCGATCACTTCAAAATCTGCAAATGTCCTCACTCCGTTGATGTCCACATGGACATGCTCTAGTCTTCCAAGGGGCTCACCGCCTGCTAATTATCCATTCTGAGCTTGATAGGAGAGTAAATCAATCTAGGTTTTCCCATCAGTGCCCAAGTATTCTCCGTCATAACATTTACTTATGATCCCAGGTCGAGGACCACATAGTCCATGTCATAGTCTCCAATTTGGGCACTAAGGTGCAGTTCCTTGCTTGTCCTCCTTTTTCTAGATACTTGATTCACTATTCTACTCAGTAGAGGATCTATTCTTCCAATTTCATATTGTCTTATCAAGTGTTGTAGTTCCTGCACAAGATTTTCATCTTTAACCAAATTGATACAAGTATAAAAGAAGTCCATAATCTTTCTTACCTCTTTTCCTTGTCTAGCTAGGGAAGACTGATCAAATGTTGGAGGCATTTCACATTCCCTTACTTTTGGTTGTGCCCTAGATGAAGAAGCTTGTTCTCCTACAAATTATTTCATTGCTTCTTCAAAAGTATGCTTTTCTCTCCTTGGATCAAACAAATGTGCCTTCTCTGCAGCTCTTTTGATACCCGATCCATCTGTAGTCTTTCCTGGAGTCACCCTATCTTCTCTTTTATCAATGCCTCCTCTAGTAATAACAACGACTTTGGGATCCTCGCTGCGAGGTTCCACTGATATTAGTTGAACTTGTTGGTTTCCACATCATCTTTCCTTAAGTTTAGATAACAATACTGGACAGTCTTCAATGACATGGTCAAATGAATTACAGTAGTTGCAAGTAGTACAAGGGTTCTGAAAATCCCTTGCCAAATGTCTTGGATGTGTGCAGTTATAGAAAATAATATGACCTCGACCTCGACCCATACCTCCACCTCGTCCTCTTCCTCTAAATCCACCATGAGGGTTGAAGTTTCCTCTTCCTGGGGAATTAAAATGTGCATTATTTCCTTCTGACTGTAATTCACCTTGAATTCTATATGAATCCCTTGACCTTTCATGCATGAGTTCATAATCCCTACAATCCTTCTCATCATGCCCCATAGATTTGCAGAATTTATAATAAATATCGGTGGGTGTCTGGACATATTTCTGCATATAATAACATTCATCGGGGTGATTTCTAGTTCTACATACCTCACACCAGGGTAAAGTAGCATGCTTCAAAGGTTTAGGGGCCCCAGAGGCCAAGTATTCATTAAATAGGGAACATTGTTCTTTGTCATGGCCCTTTGATTTACATCTGATACACCATATATCTTCTCTTTTCTCTTTTCCTTTATGCTTATTCATATCTTCCACCTATAAAGATAAAATAATTAATTGATTAAAAATCTGACTCATACCTAGACTAGATTCTCCTACAAGGGCTACTTCTAGTTTCATGGAAATATCCATAGCTTCAGACTGTGAATCGACTTTATGTTGCATCATAGGAACTCTGATGTGTGGCAGGAGGGGATTGATGAACCATTCCTTACATTGTTCATCCGAAATATGAAAACTTAAATGGCCTGTCAGGGTCTTAAACCTCTGATCAAACTCCCAAACAGGTTCAGTCACCTTCTTCTTGATTTATTTCAACTATGTAATGCACTGTGACTCCGACTTAGGCTTATTGAACTCTGCACTCAACGTCGTCTTAATGTGATTCAGTGGCTTAGGTTTTACAGATCCTAAAAAAACTTCATGTACCAGCTCAGGGCGCGGTCCCTCAAGGTAGTACTAAACTGAGCTCTCTTAATAGCTTCATCGGTGACTCGCTTAATGCTCCATATAGATTTGCATAAGAACCAATGTTGATCAAGATCCTCAGATCCATCTCCTCTAAAGATGAGTAACCTCATTTCATCTACCATAGATCTTCCTTGGTTTCCCAACTGAGTATGTACTAAACTGCTTGTAATAGTGCTCTAAGTTCTCTGATTACTCTGATTAATTTGATTACTCTGATTACTTAGTGCTGCTAAAATAACAGGAGGAGTAATAATACTTACTTTGATGGTAGGCATAGTTCCTAAAGTTTTTGGCTCTTCTCGGCGAAGTTCCTTAGCCTCCGCTTCCTCTGCCCTTGTGAACTCTGAATATTCTTCGTCTGATCTCCTTGCTTCTTCCCCACTGTAGAAATATTTGTCTTGTGCCACTGGTACGTAACTCTGCTTAAACAGGTTCACAAGAGGAACCTCTCTGAATGATCTCCCACTGCGCATGTGTCTAGCCTCTACGTCGTTGTCATTGTCTGAATTCTTGAACATTAGCTTTAAAATCCAATCGATTACTATATCTTCAAGATATTCTTCTCATGTAGTAGCATCTTAATCTTCATCTTAAAAAATTGTAGGAACTTTCCTCTAGGTCCCTTAAGGAAATACCTTTCTTCTTGACTATATTACTCTACTTTGTCAATAACAAACTCAGTAATGTACCCTCCAATAGTTCTATCAAACCAGAGATCCACTCCTCTAGACACAACGTTATCGACTCTCTTGAATTTCTTGAGAATCATCGGTGTCCAAACCACAGGTGGTCTAGATCTGATCTCAAAATGGTTGTATCTAGCTAACCACGCGTATAACTCCTAATGAACTCCTCCAACGAAAATCTTGTGTACGTCAGTAAATATGTACCTTCCCAACTAGTCTTCTGTACTAATACTAGGGTTCTTGTTCTGAGCTTTAGCAAAGTCCCTTTCTTGTTCTTCTATCCACTTCTGAATATCTATCTTCGATGGAAACCACCTTGACATTCCCTCAAGAATATCTCGGTCCTAGCAACTGAACCATTTGTTGGCACAGGGGAAGACCCAGGGTTCACTCTAACAGTGCACCAAGAAACCCTAACTACTAGCCCTTTCATCGACACCTACGAAGCAGATGAAGTCTCACCTGAAGTAGAAATAGGGGGGTTGCAGGACACAGGTGTCTACAACAAGGGGAAATGCAAAATGGTTCCAGAACAACAATGCAATATAATCTAGATATTCTTTAACAATCTTACACTTAGCTTCGTGAAGTTAACTTATACCTCCTATCTTTAATATGGAAACAACAATGCAATAACAGTATAACATATAGAAAATAACACAACATCAACCATAAAGAATTGCAATATTTACGTGGTTCACCCTCTCCCTAGGGTACGTCCACAGAATTGTGTTTCTTGATATATTAGATGAAAACATACAGTTCTATCTATGCACTTAGCTGCAGATCCTTCTCTCTCCTCCTCTTTCTCTCCCTTCCCTATGCACCCAGCTGCAGGGTTGATATTCACACCCAATTGAAGATCCAGAATACAAAATTCTCTTACAATAGAACACTTCTCTCAACGACGACAACAATCATAACCCCAATAACAACCAACCCTCTCAACTCTTCTAGACCTTTATTTATAAATTTCATGACTCTTTGGACAACCTTATACCGAATCCTAGGTGTCAAAACCCTAGGTACCAAAACCATAGATTCCAAAACCCTAGGTCTACATGACCCGTATTTTAAGGGCTTTGCCAACCTATCCTTCCTTCTCCTCTGCGAGGTGCTCCGAAGCACCTATTAGTGTCTTCTTCTGCTTTTTGACCTGTCCATGATTCATATCCCTTGTTTCTTTGTAGTCCTTTATATTATCCTTTAACGACTCTCTTTTCCTTTACTTTTCTCCTTCTTTTCTGATTCTCTAACCACTTCGACCTCTCCTCAGTTTGTGTTCCTTCTGCGCACTTCATACTTTGTATTTCTTCCTTAATACATGTCCAAGGGACAACAAACTCATATCCTAATTCCTAAGCTTCACGACAATGTTTTTCTAACTCATTGACGAGGTAGTTCACCCAGTTCATCTGTAGGCCCTCCACCACCCTTCATCTAAGGTTCACCATGAACCCGGTGACCTATGTGGGGTGGTTCTTCCTCACTAGCTTGCCAGCTAAGAGTTGAAAAGCAAGGTGCACTATGTCATCATGTATGGAGGCTACCTTGTAACCTAGCTTCCCCTTTTCTACCTCTCCATATGCTTCTTTGATGTGCTATGATAAATAATGGTCTAAGATCTTCCCAGGGTAGAACTGTTGTGGGTCGAGACCCTTCAAAATTAAACCTTTGATCTGCTGGATCAACGCCAGATACATAGTAATTCTTATGTCGAGCCATAGATATCCGCCATTATATCACGACAGAAGGAGTTTAACGCAAGTGTTAACCTCCTGGTGGTAGCCAAAATGGGGAATCTTCATTAGGTTTAATATGGTTGACTGTGCCAACCCCTTGATCCATGGCGTAAGACCTACAATCTGCAAAAAATATTTCTAGGTTCCTGCATCCACTTATTAGTCCAAAAAATCTTTCTATGCATATGAATAACATATCTTTCTTCATTTCCATTAAATTTAATCAAATCAACTCCTTCTTTCACTTGCACCCTAGCCCTCAGACTAGGACAAAGTCTATTAAACATACTTAAATTCATGATTTCGAATAAAAAATGTTCACTTATGCCCAACTTCACGAAGTAAGTTATATCTTCTATTTTTGACAAGAAAAATAACAATGCAATAACAGTAGTAAATAACAAAGCATCAACCACATGGAACAACAAGATTTTATGCACCCTGAGCACTTAGCACTGTGAGTTAAATCTAGCATTCATTTACCCTTAATCATAAGTAAAATATTTAAGCAACAAAACATCCATTCACTACACATCATAATCAAAGCACTAAGAAAATGCATAACATAAATAACATTGCACAAAGAAAACTATGAGACACCAGGTATGCGTGGTTCACCCTAGGGTGGGGCTACGTCCACAAACCGCTTCGCCTCTTTATTATTAACCAAAATTTTACATCCAGTCACTCCTATGCACTAAGCCATAGAGTCAAACTTCGCACAAGACAGGAGATCCACGCACTAAGCACCATATCCTCCTTCTTTACCTTCCAAAAATAAGTCAAATGCACAGAGCCATAATCTCTTATCATGACACTTAGCACCTTCTACAAAATCACAGTCGAGCACAAAGCCTCGACCACATACATTCCTTTGCACAAAGCACTTATGTTTCACACAAAACTACTCCTTCTACAATACATTCCTCTTTATTTATAGTTTACAAAACCTTACAATAGGTCCTAAACATGGGGAAAACCAATGGGCCGACATCCCATAAACCTATTACAAAACCCCAGAGGACCCCTTACTGGGTCCACATAACCCTCAAAATAGGTGAGATCCACGATCTTAGCTCCACCTGGGCGCTCCTACTTCGACCATCACATCAAAGTCCAAAAAGTGGGCCAAAACCTCCAAAACTGACCAAAGTTTCCCCAAAACTTGGTCGAGGGCCAACAAGGATCAACCTAGGGGTATTACATGTAGGCTAATGGGGAAAGAGATTTGGTGGATTGGGATAGATATAGGAGTTAATAGATTGTTAAATAATGGGAATTTGGGTCATGTGAGATGATTAGAGCCTACCATAGGTGTTTTCATCCTTGTGGAATCATAACCTCAACTCGAGGGTGGTCATGTTGCAGAAAGATTACATGAAATAGAGAGCCTGTGGTTGGGTGGAACATTATTTGTTTGCATCTAGTTGGTGTTTTATTCTTAGAAATATAGGTGTTATTATTTATTCACGATTATGTTGAATTTAATGTTGTTTATGTTATGAAGTGAATGTCATTCTATTTGCATGCATAGGTCTGCATATGTAACTATAATTGATTGATTGTGTCTACATGAGCATGCATTGTATATTTGTTTGGATTAATCAATTGACAACAAGACTATGAGAAAATTATGATATTAGAGATACAGAATGTGTATTTCATCCTAGTTGGAAGGCTAGGTATCTTACAAAGTGGCATCAAAGTAAGAAGCTAAAGGGAAATGTGTGGTTTCAAGAAGTACCATGTATCCTCAATAAAGTATAGAGGGTATTGGGTATGCTACAAAGTGGTATCATAGAAAGAATATGAAGGGAAATTTGTGGTTTCAAGAAGTACTCTATTTCATCGACAAATTATAGAGGGTATTGGGTCCGCTACAAGAGAATTCCCCTTCACCCACGTTTATGAGTGGAATAGATGCTCACCTTCCTCAATCTCCTTTTTCTCTTCTAATTGGATCTTTGTGGTGGAAGTGGTAACACTCAGTTTTTCATAAATGATTCACTTTCTCTTATCTATGTTTGAATCAAAGTCCTAGACAAAGTTTGAATCCAAGGCTACCATCTCATCCAATAGTGACTACTTCAAGTGACTGTTAGTGTAGTTCTACGGGATTTCATGGAACTCACACAAATTTCTAGTGCCTTCTTTGACTTCCCATTACCCTTCTTTGTCTACGGCTTGGACCGGTTGTCCCAATGTTGTTATCCTTTCTCTGTCCTTTTTCTATGATTTAGGGCTACCTTCACCATGCTTATGCTATGGCATACTTAAATATCCAAACTCTCACTTATTATTTTTCTTAAATTTTTGTTTGATTTTGACATCATATCAATAAGTGACTCCCAATGAAGAGATGTCTAAGGAATCCATCTCTATTTGGATACACCTGTGTAGGCCATTGTATTACTTCAGAACCAAGCTCCATTCAGAGTCTTTGAATGCAATATATGGAATATATTGGTGTACTTTGGCACTATTTGGTATCTCTCATAGAGCAAAGTATTCCATCTCATGTACTGGTTATCATAGTTTCCAACATGGTGCATCAACAAAATTTATCCAAGAGGGTTCTATCCTAAATTGTTTTGACTCATCTCTGACATGTATCTCTTAGTAACTATCCCAACAATGTTTGGCATGGGGAAGGGACTTACGAAGGGCGAAGGTGGTATTTTCACCGTTGAAAAAAATTAAATAGAGTAATAACCCTCTTAAATATTTAACCATTTCTATAAATCATATGCATCTATTTGGCATTCAAATAAGGGAATGCCAAAGTTAACTTTTACCTTGAAGGGTGCCACAACTATAAAATGATTGGTTTTTGAAGGTGTCTTTATTTCCATTGGCGATTGTCAAAGGATTTGGGTGAAATTATCCATCATCTCTTTCCTCTTCCATGAAAGGGATACTTCCAACAACAAATTGATAGGATCTCATAATACACCATCTCTCTTTTATTTCACCACTTGGGTTGATGAGAGTGGTATTCCTTAAGATCAATTAGTTTTAGACCCAACTCCCTATACCCTAACCTCGTCGGAGACATGCATAGAGAGAATAAAGAGCATATTGCTCCAGTACTACTTATATGGATTATATAGAGAACAATATGAAGGCAATAATGTAAATGGAAACACAGAGAGATATTTTAGAGAGCACACCAATATAGTGAAACCAAAATTCTATTGATGATTGATATAGAAAAATATTGTAAAATGCAATGCAATACAAACTTGCTAGAATGTTGGTAGCTTATCTCTAAAGAGATATATATCAGCTACACTCATTCAGAAGAAGACATTACAAGAGGTCAATACTGTATTTTTAACATAAAGTATGAATCCCTAAGAGGTAAATACAAAACCCTAACCCTAGGATATGATGTGGAAAAATGAATGTAGGCTCCAAGGAGGCTAGTTGATGCATTAACTTCTCAAGGGAACAACTTTTACATGAAAACTCCGTTTATGGAAATATTGGACTACTACAAATTTTAATCCATGCTCTATGTGTTTGGCATGCCATGCAATAAAATAATTTATTGTTTGTTCCAACTGCCAAAAATGTAAGGGAAATTTCCCAAAAACGTGTCGAAAGTTCGAGACCTAAAAAACTATAGTATAATTTCCAAATATGTGGAACCATTTTGAATTAGTGGAACATATAGGTGGCCACCAGTATCCACCTAGATCACATTCTAGAGGAGATGTATTTTTCATAGTATGGATTATGAGTGTACACCACACTCAATTATCTAGGATTAATAGTTATCTACTAAGCATGTTGATTGATTTATTTATATCCATTATGTTATTTGACATGTATTTGGTGTTGCTTTCCATGTTGGCACTAATGTGTTATTTATACAATAACCTTGTAGGATGTGTAGAAAAAGGGTATCATGGATGTAAATGTTTTGGAACTTCTCTAAAGGTTTAGTGGTTTGAAGACCCGTGAAAGTCAATTTATGACTTATAAAGGGTTTTCCTCCCATACCTAGATCACCCTTACATAAGATAAGCGCTTTCTTTCAATGGAAAATATGAGAGAACACCTCAGACTAAACAAATGGCACCAATATACTAGATTAGATCATATGAAATAAAGAAGGGGAAGCAAAATATAGATTTGTTTGAGTCAAATAGGGAGCCCATGTTTTATGATCCTAAGTTTTTTGACAACTATATGGAGAAAATGTCAATTGGGATTAAAATGAAATTTGTATATTATGAGCTTCCATGTTGAGAGAATCTTAAGATCACCCACTTAATAGGTCCAATTCATATATTCAAATACGTTTCATCTTAGTTATGGATGCATATATCATTGAAATGAAGTGGCACATTGTGTTTCAATAGAGATATTATGGCTTCAAAAACTTAAAAACAACATACACCATAAAAAATAAGTAGAGGATAGGTAGGTTGCTTGTGATCTTTTAAAGAAGTTGATGTCTCATGGATTTTGAAGAATGATGATCCATCTTTGGAGAAGGATGCTATATTTTGTATGAAGGAACACTCTTTATATGGGTGTAACATTGTTTCACCATAGAAGGACATATATCGAGGTTGAAATCACATGACCACTTGAACCTTCTAAGGTGTGCAAATTACATGTTGCATTTTTTTCACTCTCTTTTGTATGCTATACAATTACATTGCTATGTTTTTTTTTGTTTTTTTTTTTACATAGTTATTTTGTAGTGCCATTATCATTTGCTTGTGGATTCTTGTGTGGACCATGAATTCCCCCATGATTTGTGACATTTCATACCATAATTATTGAAAAAAAAAATTGCATAGATAATATTGTGTGTATGTTGGAGAAGGAACTACCAATGAGTTTCATGGACTTGTAGGTACATATTTTAATTCACCTAGTTATTGAGGTTAAATTATAAAGAGTTGTTTCATGTCATTGGTTGTGAGTTGTTTCATGTCATTGGTTGTTCTTTTTGGATCTAAGGTACTTGAAAAAAATAAAGGGTTTTCTTCACCAAAGGGAAATCCCTAAGGGGTCTATGGTGGAGGGGTACATTGTATATGATTCATTCTATTACACTAGTGAGCACATTAAGAAAATTGATGACACCCCAAGAAGAGTGATTTGGGATGACCATTACGATGAGGAAAAAAGGGAAAGTGATCTACTCCAAACCAATGGAAGAAGACAAATTACAAATGGTGAGTCAATTATCTTATGATTAATTTCTACACAAAGAATTTTAAAATATTGGTAATATTATTTGATCTCATACTATTTTTTGTAATTTCATGAATACATTAGAAAATTCAGAAATGGATTCTATTAATAAATTTATTATTTAGAACATGGAGGCCACTCGACCATGGGTTGCATTGTATGCAGAGAAAAGAAGGAAATGGGAGAATGAAAATAAATAATTCAAAGATTGAGTGGTAGAATCATTTCATATCCTAGACAATTAAAAGAACATATGCCAATGACATATCCCAAAAATTGGGTGGTAGACTAAATTATATAGCGATATGGCTTGTCTAGTCGACACCTGCATGGTGAAGAAGATGTACTAAACATAGGAATTGGTAGCAATAATGCTGGAATACAATATCTTATTTAATTCTTCATTTTCTATTGCACATTTGAATTATAACATCTATTATGTTGTTATTTCTTAGCTTCTTAGACATATGACACCATCCTTCAATCACATTTATACAAGTACATTTATTTCCATCTATGTGAGCATATGGACACTAATGTCTCATAGAAGAGGTTGATGATGGACATGCCACACTTGATTGCAGAGTGGATGTCGAGTTTGATCAATCTAGTCATGCTAAAGCTCATGATTAGAGCCTATCAAAGTGAAAGTTAGGTTATGTTAGAAAGATACTAAAGATCTTGTAAGTGGAATTATTGTCTTTCCAATGTGTTATTTTAGGTGCAAGTGGTGTCGAGATGCCTTTGACTGAATTAACATGAAGGAAGATATTGATAGTTGGATAATATGCATTAATTTTAAAAAATATGGGATGAAAATAAGCCTTATGTTTTTCCAAAAAAATGTAGCCAATCATTTGTTTTTCCCTAGAGGTGTTGGATATGGATTGGTAGTTCATATTAGGACACAACCCTAGATGAAAACATGTTTTTGAGAAAAACAATATTAGCATGCCAAGTGAGGAAGAAAATCATTGTGATGGAAATAAAGAGTGAGATGTAGATGTTCTATTTTACTATGGATTATACTATGTTATCTATTAATTATTTTGCAACTTCAATTTTACCTTATTATGTTGGAAAATAAATTAATTACTCTGAGAATGACACTATAAAGATGAGAAAAATGATGAAAATTATATAAAACTTGAATGTTATCACAATTATTTATAAATATATTTGGGATCTGTGTGGCGGTAGGTTGAAGCTGAAACCCTAGAGACTGTTCCCTAGGTGAAACCCTAATAGAATGTTTTGAGGCTACCTAGTTCATTTGAATGTCTCTTGGATTGTCCGACAAAGATGGTGAATGTGTTCTCAAATCAAAAGTTGATCGCATTTTCATCCAATCTATTGTTAGAATGCCAATTTTATTGTAGATCTATATTTATAACTCAAACAATTGGTAAAACTGCAGAGTTTTATCATAGCTAAAAAACTACTTCTTATACTATAAACCAAGCCATTAAATTTGAAATATTTAATCGCAATAGTAGAAATGTTGAAGAGAGA
>SNQJ01S0045295.1:0-14874 GCA_010110895.2 Picea sitchensis | reverse complement strand
CCATGTGAAAACCAGCCTTAAGAAGAAATTTGAAATGACAGACTTAGGCTTTTTTCACTATTTCCTTAGCCTCCAAGTTTTGCAAACCAATGAAGGAATTTTTCTTTCCCAGTCTAAATATGCTTGTGACCTTCTTCGTCTCTTTCACATGGACGATTGTAAACCAACCCCTTCTCCCTTTCAGTCTAGAGTCAAGCTTTTTGCCACCTGTACCTCTCCTGAAGTTGATGCCACCCTATACCATCAGTTAGTTGGTAGCCTCTTATACTTGAATCATACTCATCCTGATCTTTCCTTTATTGTTGGTCTTGTTGCCCGATATATGCAAACACCCCATGAAATCCATTGGAAAGTAGCTAAAAGGATACTTCTCTATGTTCGTGGTACAGTTCAGTTCGAGATACATTACAATTCAAGGGGGATTCCTTTATTGGTTGGTTTCACTGATTTAGATTGGGTCGGCGACCCTGATGATCGGAAGTATACTACAGGTTATGTTTTCAGCCTTGGTTCAGGACCTGTCACTTGGGCCTGTAAGAAACAACAGGCTATTTCACTTTCTTTAGCAGAAGAAAAGTACCGAGCAGCGGTAAATGCAAGTGAGGAAGCCCTGTGGCTTCGACAGATCCTTTCAGAGTTTGGATTCCAGCACCAGCATCCGACTAGACTTTGGTGTGACAATCAGAGTATCATCAAGCTCGCCAAAGACCCAGTTCAACATCAGCATAGCAAACACATCGATCTACACATGCACTTCATGAGAAATCTCATTCATGATCAAGTTATTGAAGTGCTCTTTTTCCCTACAGAAGATCAAGTTGCAAACATTTTCACAAAGTCTCTTACAGAAGCAAATTTTTCCAAACTTTGATCTATGTTAGGAGTTCAAGAAGTTGTCATTAAGGGGGGATAGGTTCTAATTCCTCCTTCCTTCTCCTATTGTGTCACTATTGTAAATCCTTCAATCCTATCCCAAGTTGTTCTTAAGGGGGGATGTTAGGATATTTAGACACTTAGGATTTAGTAAGATCTACTTGGTCTATTGCGTCGTTAGGTAAAAGTGTGTTTTCTAGTGTGTTTCTTTAATATGCATTAGTATGCATTTGTAGTTAGGAAATCTGACAGTCATGATATGTTCCCGACATAGATTGATCCAACGGTTCATACTCTCCTCAATCTTAACGACCATTGATTTGTGGCTTAACACCCAATTGATCCATGATCTCTATTTAAAGAGCATGGAGGGTCATTTGCCGATGATCGATTGTGAGAAACTCTCTTATAAAATCTCTCTGTAATCTTTATCTTTGCATTAATAAACTGCTCCAAGTGGTCGCGTTGGCTAGGGCAGTGGATGTTTCCCCGTAGGGGTTTTACCACATGAAAACATCAGTGTGTTGATCTTTGATCTGGTTATGTGAGTGATTACTGAAGGTGTTCATCCTCTATTGGAATACCTATGTTGTCAAACAACAGGTTGTTTGTACAGGTTTGGTCATGGTTGATGCACTTGTTTATGGTATAGGTTGAGGTATAGGTTGAGGTATAAGTTGATGCATGGTACATGTTAACACAAGTTATTGGTACATGTTGTTTACAAGTTATTGGTACAGGTTGATTATAGGTTGTTTGGTATAGGTTGTTACATGTTGTTTGGTGGAGGTTGATTGGTACAAGTTACAGCAGTACATATCACAGTGATAGTGTGACAGTGGTTCCATCATTCTACTTATATTTCAGGGCGGTTGGACGGAGCAAGGATAAGTGGTTGTATCCACCTTCCAGTTGTAGCTGGAGAACATAAGGGGTTGTAGCCATAGAATTGGGGAGTTGGAGCTTCCCTTAGGTTGTATCCTGAGAAACTAGGGGGTCAGAGCCTCCTTCCAATTGTAGCTGCAGAATTGGAAGTTGATGCTTACTTGAATGTAATTCTTGACATATAAGAAAAACATTCTGTGATCTTCTCCCGCATTGGGTTTCCACGTAAATATTGGTGTATTGTTCATAGTGTGGATGTGTTTTTTATTGTTTATTATGCACTAATGAATGTTAATGCTTATGATATAGTAAGATATTAATGATGAATGGATGAACATGGTTGAATAAGTAAAAGAATATACTTTGTGGTTTNAACAACTGGTATCAGAGCAAGTTCCTTCAGGAAACAATTTAACCATTGAAAGAAGATCATGGATTATTCTGAGAATGGAGTACCATTGTTTAATGGTCATAATGGTTTAAAGTATGAGATATGGAGCAAAAGGACGGAAGTATTTTTAAAGGCACGGGGGTATCATATTTGAAAATCAGTTGCTACAGTATATGATAGTTCAAAAAGGGAAAATACTACATCAAAGAAGGAACTGAAACGAAATAACAAAATTGCAATGAATTTCATTTTGGAAGGACTATATGATTTAGTAAACGACAAAGTGGGTAAATGTTCACCAGCTAAAGAACTTTGGGATAAGTTACATAATATCTATTCTTCACCCATCACAGAGTCAAATAATGTTAAAGAATATGTAGGTACATATTAAGAAAAAAGATGTTCATCGTGTCAAATAGATTTAGAAGATTAAGAGTACATAATCAACAGAAGTATGTTGTTTTGATTTAATTGTAAAAAAAGTGGACATCTTGAAATGGAATACCATGAAGGAAATGAGACAGAAAAACTAATTGAAATAGAATACAATTATGAAGAAGAACTGATCAGTGCTTTAGATGAACTAAGAAAACAAAGAGAAGAAAACAAGTAACTCAAGAAAGAATTGATGAAACAAAATGAAATTGTTCACATTTTTGAAGAAGCTCAACAGGTCATTGAGAAATTAAGAGCTCAGCTAGAAGAAGCTAGAAAGATTGAAGAAAATATTGAAGATCAAAAGCAGTATTTGGAAGCCAACATAGTAGTAGAGAAGGAAGAAGCATAAATGAGAGAGAATATATTGACAGATCATCTTAAGGAAATAACTAACGATATAAAGCAGCTTGATGCAAAGTTTGGTCAAGAAGTGAAAGGAATTGAAAAATAAATAATCACATTAAAAATCCATCTTGAAAAAGAAAAGAGAACATAAGAAGTCATGAAGTCTCGGATAATGAAGAAATAAGAAGAGGTTGAAAAGATTGAAGAAGAAGTTGTCACATAGAGAAGTAAAATCGTCAAGCTCAACAAGAATGTTGAAGAGACATAAACATCCACATCAATTGTAGAGAATGAAGAGAAGCACTCTAGGTTGATAGAAAAGAAGAATGCAGAAAAGAGAAAGAGTTATACAGAAGTACTCAAAGGAAGGAATCATGGTCAACCAGAATCTAAAAAAACTAATAAAGATACATCTTCAAGAAGACCATCCATGTTCAAGAAACAAAGAAGCTTCAATCATGATCATGATCAGTCAAGGCAGAAATTTAGAAGGAAAAAACCACAAAGAAGATCATTCACTCCCAGGTATGTAAATTTATTTATGGTCATTGTTTTTATTGTACTAACGTTGGACATAAGGTTGTAGATTGCAGGGATTATAAAATAAATGTTCAAGCAAGAATTGCTTATGTGGCCCCAAGTAACATTGAATGTTACAAATGCATAACTATCGACACATAGCTCATGATTGTAGAAGCATGATTGATACTTACATGAAAGAGAACATTGATATTAGATATAAGAAAGTATGGATAAGAAAACATGAAAAATAGGTGAACAAAGACCAAGTCCCAGAGATCACAAGATTGACAATAAAACGAGATGAAGAAAAATCTACAAAGAAAAAGGAAGATGTTAGATTCATAAAGGTTTGGAAAAGAAATGAAAGAAAAGGAGTACAGGTAAATAAGGAACATGTTCAAGAGATTGTATTTTCAAGTATTGTAGTGAAAGATGAATCCACGGACGGAAAGGAATAAGTCATAGTTCAGAGAGATGATGAATCTACCGATGAAGATGATGATCACTTTGCATCAGAGAAGGAATTCTTCTGAGCTATCCAGCTTAGAGACTCCCAGGTAATATGAATAATATATAGGGGGATTCTATGAGGTAGTTGAGACAAACCAGAGAACCATCCTTCAAGTAGCTTGCATAGTTTGAGTAGACAGACTCAGAGAAATCAGTTAGCAAAAGTACAATATGATAGATTAATCAGTTGTAGTAGTGAAGACTTCATGATAATACAATGACAGATGGTTCAATATTATGGACAGTTGTGTAGAAGAGTCTTGGAAAGTATGGACATAGATGGATTCATAATCACACTTAGCATGTTTGTACATATATATGACAATGGATGAGATCATGGATTCATAGATTGGTTCAGAGAGTGGTTCAGAGACAAAGGAACATTATCACAATGGATGATAATTACACATGAATATTTGAATGCTTATTCTTGAATGATTTTCATATATGTCAGTTGATTACACAAGGAAGCACCAATGGAAAATAACTCCAAAAGGTAACAAGTACAGGAAGACTTATATTTTTTCTACAGAACATCTTGTAGACAAGTCAAGAGAGAGAGAAACAAAACCAAAAATATAGGTAGAAATATCATTCAAAGAAGCTGTTAGAAAGAGAGGTAAGAATAGAGGTATGATTCCAGGGGAAGAGATTAATCCGATGCAGAATAGAGAGTTAGATTCTTGGAGAGAGAGAACAGAGGCATGTTTCTACGGGGAGATATTGTCATAAGGGAAGAATGAGCGATATGACTTAAGTGTTGCATCAAAGTGATACCCTTTTTAAAAGGGGGGGGTATTATTCATATAAAGGGAGAGAGAGAGAGTAATCAAAGGCTTAGAAACACAAATAAAATATCAAAGGAAGTTAGATACGTGTTATTGGATAAATCGGTAGGTGCGGACACTAACTGATCTCTCTAGATCCACCTAGATCTAGAACAAAACAGGACATGACATGACTCTTTCTCTAAGTTGCATTCATTGAATCTACTACCAAGAAGGAATGAGTGGCATACCTTTATATCGCTTCCTTAGGTCTATGTTGTTCCTACTTCACTTCGGTGCTCCTGTGAGGTCAGGTCCAAGACAACACAAACCAACCAAAGTGAAGATAGAAAAGTATATTCAATGTCAACCTATGCATATGATCAAGGAGTTATGCAATAAAATAAGAGTGATTTTATGGGAAAGGGACATGTTGTTGTATTATATTAAATGAAAGTAGAAGATACAACTAAATCTCCTTGATATCGCAAGCTTCCTTTCAGTGGTCATTGGTTCCAACACACACACTTTCTCTACACTTGCATGAAGAAGATCCAGTACAACTTGATAGACAAATAGAGTCTTCAAGCTTCAATCCAAACATGGTTCTTCACACAATTCTTTCATCAATTCTCCATTCAACCTTGCTTAACCTCTTCCTTGATAAACCCTTCATTATATAGGAGAAAGAGAGATGGTTAAAGGGATGAGGATGATCCCACTAAATCTAAGAAGTCAATAGGATGGCAACCATGCAAATGCTAACTCAATTTCTAGAAGATACTCTTCTAGAACCTTCGTAACTTCCTCTTCCTTTTAAGCTTCAAAATAGGTCTGCACCCTACCTATAGAGAAGACTGCGAACACCTCGCAGGCTAGGTATAGGGTTTCTTGTGAGAATCAAGATTCTCGCACCCTACAACATAGTCATCCTACGAACTCATCGTAAAAATATGTTTTGTGGAAGAAGATAGCAGTCACTTTTCTCAGGCAAAAAGTCCTTATGAGAGCCTGAACACATAACTATAGAGACATCACCAGAGTGACCAAAATAATGTGTAATAGAATGTCCCCCAAAGTATGAGGCTGGAACTCGTGACAGTCGAAATACTTTGTAAAATGCGTGTGTGTGTCAGAAACAAGGATCGCACCTAATCAGAAACCTGCAAACAATCAAGCATCTGTAGAATATAATACCAGTTCTGAGGTAGGAATTCTCATGCTTAGACCACAAATGAATGAAATCATAAATGTAGGCCATGGCCACCAATCATACACTGTGGATTCATGTCACCAAAATACCACATAGCCACCAGGAATACACTATGGATCTATGTGTTTAGAAGACGCAAATTAGGACATAGCCACGTGACATACAAAGTATATCCACGTGTCAATACAAATCATAGATACTCCAGCACATCCTAGGCCAAAAGATAAGACCCAGGATATTCAATCCCGTTGTCCAAAAAGTATGAATCTAACCATGTGATTACATGTGTCGAAGTTGAACATGGTAGAAACCACTTGATTACCAGTCATTGATGAAAACCGTTAGCAAGTGTGAGGGAAATCACCATTGATGTCAATGCCTCCCAAGGTACCTAAGTACAATCCGAACAAATGTGAATAAATGATCTAAAGTCGAACATTTGGCGGAATCTCTCGATCAGGGACCAATGATGTGAATCCACTATCGAAAGCGAAGAGACCTGCCATTAAGGCATGTAGGTTCTAACGTACTAAATGATTTCTAAGTCTTATTCTTGACTAATGAGTTGGAGTCAACGGAAAAAGACTCATCACAGGAGGGCCTTGATGTATCCCCCATCAATGACACAAAATAAGTAACGGATTTTGAGGGCAAGTCAAAGTACGAATATGATTTGAAACGGACACAGGGAAGGCCGACATGGTAAGAATGGGTAACTGTAGATGGATGACTCAATGGAGGGCTTGTTTGTACTTCTCTTGAACATATGAACGACAGGACAATGGTCTTGGTAGCATTGACTAAAAAACGACCCAAGATATGACCTTATAGGAAGTCAGATCAGAGACAAATGGATTTCCCAACCTAGATTCAAATGACGAACAGGGAGTGTCATGTTCAAGAGTGACACTTATTGCCACTAATACAAATATCGAAACATATCCCTTTCCGAAAATTTCCCCCACCATTTCTGGCGAGTACCTCTTTATTTTTACACAAGCTTGAGGAGGATAACATATGCTTGTTGATGTAAGCTCATCCTTTGGATGCATCCCTCGGGGTATGTTTAACGAACCCTAAGAAGGAGTGGTTCGGTCCCGTAAGGGCATTTCGATGTTTGTTTAATGAGTCCAAAGATAGAAAACTCGGGCATTTTTCATGTTTTGAGAATCTGAAAAACACTTAAAGAGAAACTCTCCCAGTTCCTTTTTCATAAATTAGTTCAATGAGACCAAAAAAGTGATAAACTATCTCCCATCGAACGTTTTCTTCAAATACTTTTACGAGCGTGAAAAGAACAAGATCGCTCGACAATCTTTTTGTTTTATGGAGAGTGAAAAGAGCTTAAAGGATACTCCCTTGTTTTCGTCGTTTTCGTGTTACCATAACGATTACGAAAATATGACAAAAGTATACTCGGTTGCGTTCTCATGTATTTTCGAGCGCGAGAACGAACGAAGACTAAGCTCGAGGTTTTCCTTACAAAACCCTAAAAAGGTACTCGTTCATGTGTCGAATATAAAAAAGAGAAAAAATGCCTGTACACTGTCATTTGGACTTCTAGGTCATCTATTTGCAAAACACCATACTCACACAACCATTAGGGTATTAATTTTTTAGACAAAAGTAATAAAAATAACATAAAAATCAACGAAAAATAGTAAAAAGGTGAATAAATATGGGTAAAAAGGGCTTTTTACCATTTCATTGTTACTTTGCCAAAAACTTGTCCAACTCACCTCCTTTTTTTTCTCAACTTTCATTGATTGATCGCAGGAGATAGAAGTGATCACTTAGCAAACAGTTCCGGCCAACGAGGTAATCTCTTGATTTGTCAATTTTTCCATGGTTTACTTGTGATTTTTATTGGCAATTTTAGAGTTTTGAGTCCATTTTAGGGTCGGTAGGTGCACTCAAGCATTCTCACAGGTGGTCTTTAGTGCACCTGCGAGAATCTTGCACTGTGCAAAAGCTTCACCTACGAGGGCCGAAAAATAGATTTTTGTGTGTGGTTTTGCTCAATAAAAATTTGTTCAAGAGGTTAAAATGAGTTGCTAAATTCCTTCTCATGACTCCATTGCAGGTATTCATCATCACGATGTTGGAATGGAGGGAAAGGGAACACGAGGAGGATGATTCCATTGCCGAAAATGATCCATGTACAATTGCTGCTCTCCGAAAATGTGGGGTCTTAAAAAAATTTAGGATCCTGGGCATGAGAGCCCAACTCAGGTTGTTAGAGTACTTGGTCCACATGTGGGATGTGGACCAACAGGTATTTCATGTAGGGGTCCACAATCTTTCGCTAGATATCAAGGATATCTATTTTCTGACGGGGTTGTCACGACATGGATACCATGCGACTTTGACTGGAGGTAGTGGTGGTATACTTCCTATGAGTGAGTATGTTCTCCGAAATTGTGTTCCTAAGGCAAAGAGAAGAAAGGGTAAGGTCTCCATTTGGGGGGTCCAAAATTTGACCCTACGGACTATATTGTTTACCATTTCACGCATGGCTGGGAGCGTGGCTCTGCACATGGCTCTCTAGAGCTATTTCCAATACGCAATAGAGTACACAGAGCCTCGGGTTTTTAATTGGTCGGATGCGGTTCTCTGCAGCATGAAAAGGCAATTGACCAAGTGTAGAAGGGGCGACCTAAAGCAGTTTGGGTACGGGTCGATTTTGGTGTCTTTCTTCCTTGAGAGGGTCCCATTGCTACGTCTACAAATAGATTGGGGTTTACCTGCTCCACAAAATCCGAGGATGTTGAGGTGGTGTAACCTCATGGATCGACACATAGCAGGGCCTATAATCAAATATAATGATTCATTTTTTGACTGGTTGAGGCCCTAGATGTTGATGATCGATGACTACGCAAATGTCGGTTTGGATTTCCAAGGAGATCCGGATTTGGTCCTACCTAAGGATGCTCAGTGGGGTGACTTAGGTGAGAAATACACATTTTGTTCTTTTTAAATGTTTTTGCAAATTTTATTATATAAAATGTTTTTATATTTTCGATCCTAAAAAAAAAAATCTTTTGACAACACAGATGTGGGGCCGTATCGACCGCCAAGGACATCTCACATTCAGAGGCAAGGATAAGTGGCTCCAGTGGCAAGATGGGATGCTGAGGACTACGAGGCAATTGAACAGAACTTAGAGGGACTGACTACAGATGTCTCGTACATCACTATTGGAGAGATCCCAAGACGTTATCAGCGCCATACTGTCGACTGCTCCGTAGGGTAGCCCGATCAATCGTATGTTATAATAAGAATCATCCGTGATGTTATTTTGTGGAAGCTATGGGATTCATATTTTGGTATTTTGATCTTTGAATAGAAACTTTTTGTAAAAACTTTTGATCGTTATATACATATATACGGCTTCTACAGGCTTATTTTGTGTTGTATAATACATGTGATGTGTGATTGGTTCATAAATGTCCCAAATGTCTGTCTAACACATAATTAGCTAAAGCATCAGTCAATGTATTTAGACATCTAGGAATGTGATGATATTCGATATAATCAAAATAACGTTCCAAGAGGCGAATTCGTAAATATACCCGTAATAAAGTAGGACTTAGGATAGCATAGACATTACTTAACTATAGTACTACTAGCTGCGAATTGAGTCGTATAACCAGGTGGAGGATACCAAGCGAAATAACATCAATCAACAATTCGATGATGGTGCTATATTCTGCGATATTATTGGTCGCACGACCGAGGAAAACACCTCGTAGATTGATGAGTTCATTTGTAGGTGCATAAATTGCCCATGCAACAGAAGCTAAGTTCTGAGTACTACGACTAGCGCCAACGGTGAAGCCAATGTGGGGTAGCGAAGACTCCGACATCTGGAAACCAAGTTCAATGCAAGGTAAGCGGTCGAGGGAAAAAACCAAATAACAGAAAAGCACACTAAAGTAACGCACAAAAAGTATGATACAATAAAATACAAGCACTCATGCGCATATGATCTAAGCATGGTACTTCTTTAAGTAAATCCCATTTCTGGGTTCACTCAAAGGGATACCATCATAGTCCACTAACTCGTAGGATCCTTTTTCCAACTCTCGTCTAATGATATAAGGACCTCGCCACATAGCCTCAAATTTTCTGGCTCCTAACAAATCTCGATCTTGTTCATAAAGGAGAACTAGATCTCCTTCAAAGAACATGCGTGGTTTGACATGTTTACCATATTGATCTTTGACGCATTTCTTCTGGGTTTCTATAATTAGGGTAGCATCATGACGGGTTTCGTTTAGTTGCATAAGATACAATAGACGTTCTTCTTCAGCGGAAGTGTTTGGGAGAAGTTCAACGGCGAGCTTTAGAGATTGTATCTCGCATTCAATCGGCAAGATGGCTTCTATACCATAAACTAATTGGAAAGGTGAAAACTTGGTAGTAGACTTGACAGATGTCCGGTAAGCCCACAATGCCAAAAATAACATCGTGTGCCAACTAGTTTTGTGAATCCCTATTATTCATCGAAACATGGTAATTAGGAATTTGTTTATTGCTTCAACTTGGCCATTGGCCTGTGGGTAGTAAGGTGTTGAGTTTTCATGGCAAAGACTCAACTTTTCGGTGAGTTTGGACATCATAAAGTTTCTAAAGTGGCTACCGTGATCAGTAACGATAGCTTGAGGAACACCAAACTGAGCAATGATGTGATTGAATATGAATAGTGCTGCAGTCTTTCTGGTATTGTCTAATGTTGGCATCGCCTTGGCCCATTTCGTAAAATAATCTACAGCTACAATGATGTATCCATGACCCGTGACCGAGTGAGGGTGACATGTCATGAAATCGATACCCCATTTCGCAAAAGGTCCAACAGAGACTACAAGGTGTAGAGGAGCAGGGCGTGATCGTATTTTATTGTTGTAGGTTTGGAAAGCGTGGCATTTTTGGACAGCAATAATACAATCATTGAATAAATAAGGCCAAAAATACCCAGCTCATAAGATCTTTTGGGAAATAGCATACCCATACATGTGACCACCACATGCTCCATAATGACAGTCATTCAGGGATTTCTCGGCTTCGTCAAATGTGAGGCAGCGTCGAAAAATGGAGTCAATGCCATGATGATAAAGAGTATCACCTAGGATAATATACTGACGGGCTTGGTAGTGCATGCGACGGCAATTAGTGCTAGACAAATCAGGCCGAAAAGTCTAGGTCTCGAGATATATGATGATATCTCCATACCAAAGGTCATCGGAACTGATCAGAAAAAGGGATTCATCGGGTAATGAATCCTCTGCTACATTTTTCGTCTCAGAACAGGGAAGGTCGCATATCAATTTGGCAAACACCAAGGATTTCTTGGACTTAGCACGTTCGAATCCTAAGCCAAACTCCTGGAGTATTACGATCCATTTGGAGTATTTTCCCCCTAGTAATTGGCATGTAAGAATGTGTTGCATAGGGTTGTAGTTGGAAATCACAGTAGTCTTTCATAAAAGGATATAGTGCTGGAAACCTTGAATAGCTTGGATGGCGGCCAAGGCCAGTTTTTCAACATGTAAATACTTGATTTCGGTAGTCGTGAGACTCTGACTCAAATAATAAATGACATGTTCATCATGAGAATCATCCTCCTACACTAGAACCATAGTAATGGTAGAATCTGAGGCTGCGAGATACAGTAAATAATCTTGACTGTAATCGGGTGGGAAAAGTAGTGGGGTATGGGTTAAGGTCAGTTTAAAAGCATCGAAAGATTTGTTGGCAGTGGTATCCCATACAAATTCAGAACCTTTCTTGAGCAGTCGAGTAAAACCAAGAGTTAACTCAGCATAGTTTGGGATGAAACGACATAGAAAGTTTTCCTTCCCTTGCAGACTTTGTAGCTGGCGAAGTGAGGAAGCAGGAGGGAGATTGAGAATCACCTCAACCTTCAAAGGATCTACCCTAATCCCCTGACGTGAAACAATAAAGCCTAGAAGTCGGTCGGATTCTACACAAAAAACACATTTGTAGGGATTCAAGCGTATATGGTAAAACCGACAGTGAAGGAAAATGGCGCAGAGGTGTGTTGGATGATCTACATGGCGCATGGAATGAGCTAGTAAGTCATCGAGATATGGCTGCACAATGTGCTTTATATCATGAAAGGCATAAGATATATCACGTTGAAAAGTTGCGCCGACATTCTTTAAACCGAAGGGAATTTTCCAGTAGGTGAAAGTGATCCAAGGACAAATAAAAGAGGTCTTGTGTTGGTCTACGGGTACGATATTGATTTGATTATATCCGGAGAAACCATCCATCAGAGAGAAGATTTCACTTTCAGCACAATCGTCGATGATTTGGTCAACGAAGGGGGGAGGAAAGTTGTTTTTAGGACAAGCTTTATTAATGTCTCTATAATCAACGTACACGCAGATCGTACCTTGTTTCTTATTAACCGGAACAAGATTGGAAACCCAATCAGTTAGAGCCACGGGGTAAATAAAGCCATCTTTGAGAATTTTTTCAACTTCAAGCTTGATAGCGGCTGCTTTACATGGGTGGACCGGACGAAGTCGTTGCCGGATGGGTTTAGCACCCGGGTATGTCTTAATCTCGTGTACAACAATGTCAGGGTCAATACTCGGCATTTCTTCATATCTCAATGCAAAGACATCACAAAATTCTTGGAAAAGAGACTTGTAGGTGACAACTTCGTCATGGGAACATGAAGCTCCGATATGCACATTTTCGACAACTCTAGGTTTGATGGATATGTCAAGGGGGATGGTGGGTGAGATATTACTTAAGTTCCCTTCATAGAACATATCGTGTGTAGACTCAAGAATGGTAGAAATGATGACAACGGTCGACGGGGTCGAGATCTATTGGTAACTCTCAAAGGTGTGTTGTTCTAGGAAAATGATGGAACGATGATGTCCATCATCCCAAGGGGTGTCTTCCATGGACATAACAGACATAATCATCTCGTCCATAGTAAAAATGACACGGAATGGATCCAGAGATAAATCACCAAGAGAGGGGGTAGAAGGGGTTGTCGATTGAATGGCTTGATAAGCAGATTCGACCAGACTCAAAGGCATTTGGTTGCCATAACAAAGATGATCATCAGGGTTGGGTACTATCCACGGTTCGTAAGGCGCAGGGGTTTCTCAAACAGAGGTGGAAATCATATTGATCGAGGCGACGAACGGATGTGGAACATCGGGTGGTGGAATGGGAAAAGTACCCATCAAAGAGGAATCGTTAAGAAGATCGACACCGACATTCTCATATCCAGGGGGTGTTTTTGCAATGAAAGGTACGTTGTCGATACGTGAATTGGAGTGAAAGAAGGCTAATTGGTCCATAGTAATTACTTTTCCTTGATGTGGGAAATGTACAACATGGAAAAGAGTGGACACAATTGCACGCATGGAATCGATCCAGCTACGGCCAATTTGAAGGTTGTAATTGAGAGGAGCGTCAAAGACCTCCACTTCAACGTTGATCGTTTTGCCTTCTAACGTAATAGGCAATGAAGGGAGGACACCGTAAGGCTTAAAACCAGAGCCATTGAAGGCTTTGAGTGTGTTGTGGGATTCGGTTAAAGGAGGAGAGTTGATGGCTTTCCAACAGGTAATAGACATGACACACGTCGAGGCACCCTCATCAATAACTGTTCTACAAATGTTCTTGTCGGAGACAATAACTTGTATTTGGAATGCGAGTTGAGGGGATAGCCTTGGAATGTGATCTTTCAAGTCAAAAATTATTAAATTTGTATCGGTAGGGTCGATTCCACCAATATCTTTCAACAGTGCCTTCTGTTGTATAGGACAACTCTGAAGGACTTCGAGGGCTGACATTGCGGATGGTGCTTGGCCCAGATCTTCGACAATACTATAGTTCTGGGCAGCACGTGCATGAACATTGAAAGCAAATTTTCGGACAACACCCTTTGGGTGAGGGTGAAGAAATGTATCTAGGCTCGTTCGTTCGAGATAAAGAGGACCGTTGGTAGGTGGAGTCATGGGAGATGGTTGGACCAATGAAGGAGGTATTTCATCAACCTTCTCTTTGGAGGAAGAATAATCTTTGGCTCGAGTGATAAGTGTGATGTCATTCTTCTTTGAATCACTTGTACACATTAAGACATAAGATGTAGTGGAGGGGGAAGGTTGGTCATGAATGACCAATTGGGCTTGTTGTTGAGAAGGGAAGAGTTGTGACAACACGGCCAGAGTTGGCATTCTCAGGGTCGCTTGAAGGAACTTAGTAACCTCGGATTGTCATGGACAATACTTAGTGTAGTGATCATCACCATAGATAAGACAAGGGTATCGGGCTTTGCGCTTATCCTTATCATCAACAGGTTGTGTTTTGGTCTTCTCAGATTGCGAATTATTTTTATCCTCCTTGTTCTTACCCTTCCCTTTTTTGGATTTATTTTTTCTGACGGGGGTAGATTGAACAAAGTTCACCTCAGAAGTCTTGTCGATGGGAGGGGTAGGAGACGGAGCCTTTTGAATATTAGAAGCAACGGATTTGGGGTTGTTGCTAGAGGATTGGATGGAATCGAGTTGGGAATGGAAAGTGCCAATCACACTGTCAGTTGCATGAGAAGCAACAAGAGTAATTGAAGTAGCAGAAGTAGAAGGACGAGGTGCGTCAGGGAGTAATTCGTAAAGAGTACTCGTTTGTGAGTAAACGAGGTCGAGGTATTGAGCACGACTGATCGCTTGTTCTTCTGTGACAACTCCACCCATGGCGATGTCACTAGCAATGTCATTCACGAATGATTTCGTGAACCACTCTGCCAGTAACTGATCGGGAAGTTCGAGTTTGATGAGACGTCGTCTCCATCGCCACTCATGAATGTGATCAGAGATATGAGTGGCTTTGGTTTGTTTGAAAGAACTCAAAATTTTGGTTCATGTTTCATAACGGATCGG
>SNQJ01S0045294.1:128292-139911 GCA_010110895.2 Picea sitchensis | reverse complement strand
ATATATTAAAACTCATATCAGTATACATCAAACAAACTTGGGTCCATTACCCAAACCTTTGTGCTACCGGAATTCGCTACTGGACTTTCTCCAAGGGTTGACATCAATATACAATATCACTCTCCAATGGTTGACATCAATGACAACCAACAATCCATACCAATTGTCCATCAACCTAAGCCAGTTGTATGGCATCAACTCCATGTTGAACACAAAAGGAATTACACATCTCCCTCGTACTCAACGACAAACCATTGAAATGTTTTAACGATAAGAAACATTTCACTTTCAATTGCTATATATATATAAGTTGATAATGAAATATTTTACTCAAGGTAGACATTTTTTTTTGTTATAAATATTTTTTTAAATGCCACTTGTCAACTCCAAGTTGACCAAGGAAGGAATTGCATATCTCCCTCACACTGGGTTGTAGAAAGCATCTCTCAATGCAAATATTATATGAGAGTGATAAAGTCAAATTTATAATTGATAAGACTAACATAAAAAAGTGGTCATTCATCAACAAATTTTCATATTGTGAGTATATTTTCACATTGGGGTTGAATAGATGCTAATAAAATCTTATATAAGAGTGGTCAAGAAGCAATATGCACAATAATTTAAATGGTAAATATTCAAATTAGATGAAGATGTTCAAATTCCAACAGGTTAAAAAAATTCGAAGTATCCATTAAAGTTCATTAAGATTTACATGTGTTAAGTGTTTTTTTAGGACAAAGGGAAATCAATTTTGAAAGGTCTACCATCTTCCCTCCCATACCGAAAAATTCTATACCTATTAAGATTTGTATTTGAACTATTTGCATGACCCAATCATAATCATTAAACCAAAAAATAACTTAGTATCCAAAGACATCTATTAAGACCTCATCACAATCATCAAACCAAAAGATAACTTAATATCCAAAGACACCTATCAAAACCTTATCACAATAATGAAACCAAAAAAAACTTACTATCCCTTGACATGTCTTAGGGAATACGAAATAAAAGTTGCATGGTCTATATTTTAGTTGGTCAACCTAATCTTGTTTTGTCTATGAACTTTGAGAGATCACATGTTCAAGACCAAATGCATATGGATTAGTGGTAGATGTCTAATGATGCATGAGGCTTTCTAAGTTATAAATTGCATAGCCTTCAATATGATCATGCTACATTAAGATGTAAAAAACAAAACATGCCACATTAGATTATGAGAAAGGACTAGACCATCCTTTAGATGTAGGGATCCTGACCATCAAAATGCATTATTCTTTTTAAATTGTGGATTGAGGTTGTTTTGGATCCCTCTCAAGAACTTTGAATTTATAGTACTCATACTCTTAACAACCACATAGCTTAGGGACATTGTGATTTATAACAATCTCTCCCTATAACGTCATCATCTTTTGTACATGGGATGCATTTGTAGGGTAAGGGGGAAATTTTGTCATTAACACGGAGATGAGTCCAAACAAGAAAGCAATTGGATCATGGTTGACATAGTGGAAATCCTCCCTTATTTCTATCCATTCCAATTTCCCACCCCCACACACACTCACTTCCCACACCTAAAATGATTGATGAAAACACACCAATTCGTGGTTATACCAACAAAAATAAACACACTTGTATGCCAAGTACTGCAAGACCACCACCCACTTTGCATGATCTGGGACTAGTGAAAGTAGAGCAAGTAGGGTGCTTCGTTAAAATTTTATTGCACTTTTTCTTGTGCTCCATTCAATTCAATGCAATGCTTATTTGATCTAAAGTTGTCCACGGGGTCTTCACTTAGTGAACCTATGACATAGCACGTGCGTTCATGGGATATTAAAGAATACCCCTAATTTCACTAGATATTGATAAATACCTCCCAAAATCCTTATGTTGAGCACCCCTCTCAGTACATATTTCCAATAATAATAATAATAACTAATTTTACTAGATACCCATTTTTATACCCCCCAATACCTATAAACCCCCTGATACCATGTATCCCCCCCCATGCCTACAATATATTGACCTTATTTTTCACAATTTAAAAGCCCCCTTTATGAATGAACATGATAAGATACTGATCAACAAGGTGAATCCCTCACGAAGTTGTCAAAGGCCTGTTAAATTGTAATCAATAAAGATGAATGGTGGTGAGTTGATTCCTATGATTCTCTTATTCTATTATTTATGGCATTCAAGTCTTACTAAAATAGATATCAACTACATATGAAACAATAGAAGAATCATGTGATTAAAGAGTGTAGGATCCTTTGTCATTTTCTCATTTTGGGTTGGTTAGGTAGAATGATAGGCTTTGAACTTAGGACCTTGGGAGATAACGAAAATGGGTATTTAGGGAATAAATTATACTATGGCATCGGATAATGGCCCCGACTCTTCTCTATTGCCTTTTTTTGGGTAATTGTTGTCATAAAAAATCAAGCTAAGTGACATGTTGTAAATATCTTGATCCATCCACAGGGAGATCTCCAAAAAAAAATTGATTTGTTCTTTTCTTGGGTTTATGATATATTTACTAGAGATCCAAATTAGTACTACTATCTACATAGTCATTGAATGCCATAAATATAAGTCCATAAATATCTTTGTTAAATTTTGTTTTTGAGCTACATAAGTTGCGTCCAAAATGTAACTTCATGCTTATTAGGCACCAACATCTCACCATGGCTTGGGAGATCCTTACTAGTTGCTTACAAATTGTGATTATGGTGTGTGAGTGAAGAATATAGAGCATATTAGGTGAAAATAAAGTTAAAAATCCTTTTGTTGTTAGTTTTCTTCAAGGCATTGGTGTTTTTCTCATTAGAGACCAAAAATATAAAAATGGCCATACTATAATAGATTTTTGTCATAACTTAGGAAATATGATATTTATTACTTGTTCCTAGCTTGATCTCTAAATAGAAGAAAGGGTCAAAATAAAATATTTGGGGAAAAAAATGGGAGGCCACATTGACCATGTAGCCCTAACTGCCAACTATGTTATTTCTAACTTGGTTGTTGTATTTATAGGTGGAGCCTATAATTGAATCAATTTCTTATTATGCCAACAACTTATGCCTTTGTCTATTATGATGGTTCCATTTTGTCAATGTTGATGATGATTGGAAGATTACTTTGTCAAAATTGAAGCCAACTTGGTGTTGTTGATGCCAATCTAATGATAGGCCAATGAAACATGTTGATTTGTATAATGATATTTCTGAATTTGGATATAAATCACTCCTCCCTTTAAGGATGATGTCCCTATCATGTTTATTGAATCTCTAAGTCAATGTTGTTTCCAACTACGTTCAGTGTTTCACTAGTTGTCCATTATTCCATGGTATAAGCATGGGTGTGGAGGCAATACTAGGACAATAGAGAGGCATATACATATTTTAGAGAATTGTAGAAGACTATAATGTCTCATAGCTTCGCAGTAAGCTTGGACATCTTTGTAATTTGTATTGTAATTTCCATAATATAAGAAGAAGAAATGCACATTCATTCATCGAATGTTAGTTTTCTTGTATGGGTTTTTAGGGTAAATATTTGTGTCCTATTGTGTGGCTTCACTATTGTAGTGAATGCTAGTTTTCATGTATGGGTTTCTAGGGTAAATATTTGTGTCCTATTGTGTGGCTTCACTATTGTAGTCAATTTCATATGCACTAATAGTTGAATAATCATAATTGTGTGTTTTTGTTTATGTTAAAGCATTAAAATACAAATGGATAATCACACACTTGAGAATAAGCACAATGTAGTTGTTTTAAGTTTAGATTTGCTTTGGTGAACCAACCATTGGAATATCAAGGGATCACCAAAACCAACATTCATTAGTATAGGGCTTGAGTGCATGGTCGAGGCACTCAAGGCTAATTTGAACATTGTTGTGTAGAGAGGCGCTCTACAACCCATTATGGGGGAGAAGTTGTCACCTGATCTTAGATTTAGTCACGTGTTGTTAGATTTAAATTTTTTTAAAGTCGGCTCAATTAATAATAGTATTTACTATTACTATTTACTTTAGTATATTTACTATTATTTTATTATTTACTATTTAGAGCAACATGAGCATTGATTTAAGTGATAATGCTATGAAAACAAGTAGTCTAAACAATTGACTTTTTGGAGTTTTTAAGAGTATATTTTCCCAAATTTTTACTGAAATCCAGTTAAAAAGTTGTTGGAACTTATTTGATTGATTTAATCTAATTCGAGGGCCCGTATGGTTTTTCAGGTGTTGAATCCATTTATGCATTCAAAAAGTCTAATGTTTAGACAAGGCCCTATGAAAAATGATTCAGTGCATTAATTAATTGAAGAAATGATAAGAAGAAAATTAATATGATGATAATGATTTAGAACAATTAGTTGCATTGATTTAATGCAAAAAAATGCATTGATTTAAGTAATGATACAATAAACAATGATTTATCATAATCAAGTAGTTGTATTCACTTTAAGAAATAACATAAAACAACATGGTGCATTCATTTAAGTGAAAATGATATAACAAAAAACAATAGGGTGCATTGATTCCACTGATAATGATATAACATAAAACAATAGGGCGCATTGATTCAAGTGATAATACTATGAAAAATGATTGAGTACATTAGTTAATTGAAGAAATGATACAACAAATCATCAAGTGAAATGAATTTAGCAATAACGTAGTGAAAACAGATATTATAAGTTGAAGTCATATACTTTAAGATATATAAAATGTGAAAAACATGTTCAATTTGGAGTTGACACGTGTCCCTCATTAAAGAATAATATAATATTGAATGAATAAAAAACTACATGCTAAAAACAATCTATATTCTTGGAGAAAGTTTTAAGAGAACTATATTGGTTGTGCTCTCTAATTTAGAGCAATTGGGTGCATTGATTTAATGAAAACAATATGCATTGATTTAAGTGATGATACAATAAAAAATGATTTAGCATAATCAAGTAATTGTATTCATTTTAACAATGATATAGCATCAAACAATAAAAAAAAGTGCAATGATATAACATAAAACAATAGTGTGCATTGATTTCAATGATAATGATATAACATAAAACAATAGGGTGCATTGATTTCAATGATAATACTATGAAAAATTATTCAATGCATTAATTAATTGAAGAAATGATATGAAAGAAATTAATCATCTATAATTATTTCAACTGTGAGGTACAACAAATCATGAAGTGAAATAAATTTAGCAATAACTTAGTGAAAACTTAAGATATATAAAATGTGAGTAAATAAAAAAGAATAATATAATATTGAGTAAGTAAAAAACTATGTGATGAAAACAATAACATTAAATATTAAGTTAGGTATCCTAGTTGTGATCTCTCATATATTCTTGGAGAAAGTTTAAAGGGAACTATCTTAGATGTGTTCTCTCTGATTTACAACAATTAGTTGCATTGATTTAATGCAAAAAAATAAGCATTGATTTAAACGATGATAGGGTATTAAATTTGATAGGCATTGCCCCTTTGCCCGTCATTTAAATATTGTGTGTTATATGTGCTTTTGTTCATTTTTACTGTAAATACAAAAACATCTCAGGCACAACATGAAATTATTATGAAATTACATTTAACATAACATCATCAAACTATTTCACATGGAATACAACACTATTAAAAACATAAACATAAAAGCTTAACAAATTACCTTGATATAGCAACTTGCACACAGTTTCAATTTTGAAAATCACCAAATAAGAGGTTCCAACTTCTTTCTATGCCTCAATTCCGCATAGATCCAATCATTGTACCAAACACTAAGTAGTATGCATGCAATGATACCAAGATAGCTACAACCTACACGAAAAGGTAAAAAGTAGTTACAAATAGTTGTTGTAAAAATAATAATAAAAGTTATGGATTGCAAAATTTGAAATAATTATCATTATTAATATAATGAAATAATAAATATTAGTTAATTATTTTGGATTTGTTTTTTTAAATAGAAACTACTAATGTTTTCTAAAATGAAATAAAATAGAGCTTGTGAGAGGCATGCCACACCCATGTTTATTCTTATCTTCAAGATTTGGGAAGATATTAAAAACACAAGTGATAAAGTATTTAAATGTGGATTCTCAAAAAACAAATATAATGAGAAAATAAGTGTGCAAGATTTCTAGCTCTAGCCAAATGAAGACAATTTCCATCAATACAATTGCAATTTAATATTAACTAGCCATACCTCTTTGTATAGTTGCATGTAGGTTTTTCACACTTGTTTTTGAATCCTTGATCTTTTCTTCCCTCTCAACCTTCACTTTTNGCTCTAGCCAAATGAAGACAATTTCCATCAATACAATTGCAATTTAATATTAACTAGCCATACCTCTTTGTATAGTTGCATGTAGGTTTTTCACACTTGTTTTTGAATCCTTGATCTTTTCTTCCCTCTCAACCTTCACTTTTCAACCTACGGGATGTGATATCCCAACCCATGCTATAATATTTGTAACTTATGCGATGTGTTATGCATGCAACTTGCAACCTCCATCTGGTATTATTATTATTATTATATATGCAAACTTTTGATGATTAAAAATTGAAAAAACGGGTAAATACTGGTCAAATCTAACCACTATTGATGATACAACAAAAAATGATTTAGTTGTATTCAATTTAACAATAATATAAACATAAAATAATAGTGTGCATTGATTTCACTGATAATAATATAACATAAAACAATAGGTGCATTGATTTCATTGATAATACTATGAAAAATTATTTAGTGCATTAATTAATTGAAGAAGTGATAGGAAGGAAATTATTCTTCTATATTGATTTCGAGAATGAGAAACAAATTTCAAAACAGATATTATAAGTTGAAGTCACTTACATTTTGTTTGATGATGTGTGATTTATCTATTAGTATTTGCACATTAAAACAATTATAATATTAAGATATATAAAATGTGAAAAACATGCTCAACTTGGAGTTCACACCTGTCCCTCCTAAAAGAATAAAAAAAATATGTGTTGAAAACAATAACATTAAATATTAAGTGAACTATCCTAGTTGTCATGTTTGAGATATTCTTTGAGAAAGTTTTAAGGGAATTATCTTAGTTGTGCTCTCTGATTTAGAGCAATTAGTTGCATTGATTTAATGCAAAAAAAATGCATTGATTTAAGTGATGATACAATAAAAAATGATTTAGCATAATCAAGTAGTTTGTTTTTTTTCCAACAGGAAAATTTCTCAATTATATTATAAATATAATTTGTTCTCTAATCAAGAGATTACAAAGGACAGTGAAAAGAGACGAAACTGACAATGAATTTTACACCAATAGTAGTCTCTCGACCAACATATGGAGAAAATTCATGACCATGCTCATAAACAAAACCATACATCCCTAGAATGTCACCGAAGAAGAAAACCAGCACGCAAGCTGCAAAAAGAGATACAAAATAGGGCAAAAACCCAACAAAAACCAGAAAAAAGCTAGAACAAAAGTCCCACGCTGGCAGAGGACCTCAAAGTGTATACCCAACATCGCACGCCCCCAAAGGACCTCAAAGTATTATACATAATCAAGTAGTTGTATTCATTTTAACAATGGTATAACATTAAAATAAAATAAAATAAAATAAAATAAAAAAGAAGAAGAAGAAGAAGAAGAATAAAAGATTTAGCATAATCAAGTAGTTGTATTCATTTTAACAATGGTATAACATAAAAAAAAATAGGGTGCATTGATTTTAGTGATAATGATATAACATAAAACAATAGGGTGCATTGATTTTAGTGATAATATTATGAAAAATGATTGTGCATTAATTAATTGAAGAAATGATAGGAAGGAAATTAATTCTCTATATTGATTCCAATGGTGAGATACAACAAATCATCAAGTCAAATGAATTTAACAATAACTTTTCCAGAAAGAAAATTAACACAATTATATTTAGTATATAATTTTATGCATTTGCTCCACCAACCGTTATATATAATAGCCCAAAATTATGAACAACGATTGTAATCAACATTACAACCCCAAAAATACTTTCCAGGTGACAGGATATCAGTGTCAAGTACTGACAATAAAGAGGTTGTCCATCTCGGGACTCAAAAAAAGTTCATATTACATTCTTCTCTAGGTTCCAGTAAGAGATTGTGCCAATAACTAAACTGAAACTCTGATAGATATTCATCAAAAAAGTGGATCAGAAAGATATCAAGATAGGAAACCTCCATCAATATATATTGATGATGTTTTTAGTAATCTCTTTTCCATCTATCCATTTATGAAGCACTATATTTCCTTCAGGTTCTCTAAGTGCTCTTTTAGATTGATCATCTGCGGCTCTGTTGAAATCACGAAAAATGTGATAGAAGTTTATATCAATAAAATTTTCCTTTAATATGATAATTCTCCTTTTCCATCCTTCCAATGCGCTAACTCTGAGGTTTCCTTTTTTATTTAACTAGTTGATAATAACCAAGGAATTACCAAATACATGTAGCTTTTCAATGTCAAGAAACTTTGCTAACTTAGTGGAAAAAAAATTCAAAACAAAGATATTGTAAGTTGAAGAAAGATTGAGATTCATCACTATGTAAATATTTGTAATTTACTACATTCTTATTAGTATCACATTTTTCATCATTCTATATTGTTACTTTTTATATTCAACATATTCCTCATGTAACTCATTAACTATACTTTTGATTCATACTCTTTATATTCTCAACAAACTGATGTAACTGAATACATTTCAAATGATCAGATTAATCTTTGATATATAGATATACATATTGTTGTTGATCTACAAAGTTTGTGCGTCCACCCATGACTAGAAGCAACATAGATCCATTTTAACCCTGAAAATATCAAGCGTCGAGAGTGATCAAATCTCTTGAGGTGCAAACCTTTAACCTTTCCTAAAGTTTTACACTTTAAAAAAGGTTTTCACCTCGAGAGATTTGATCCCTCTCGGAGCTTGATAGATCTGGGGTTAAGATGGATCTATGTTGGTGTAAAAATTGGCAGTTTTGTGATGTGTTTGCATGATAATAATTTTTCCTCCTAAAAGTGTAGACATGTGAAGAATGATCTAAGGAACACATATCAACTTGAAAGCATAATTTAGAGTCTCAATGAGGCAAGGATGTGCATTTTGGTGAAACTAGTCAATTATGGTCAAATCAAAGTTTTCGCTCTTTTTGTAGGGTTATGGTGAGGATTGTGTCACTTTGGAAAATTGTGACACATTGGTTTTGTTGAAAAAATTAAATAATTTAGCCATATACCCTTGGATTCAACATATCATTCTTTTGTACCATGGATTAGATTGCATTTCACTAACTTGCTTCACACTGATTTGTACCATGTTTTAATTGCAAGAATGCAAAATTTTCAATTTTGGTTTAAGTTTAAAAAATCACAATGGCTTCCTAGGCTATATTAATGTGATTTAATGTGTGTTATGATATATGAATTAATTATTGTGTATATAATTGATCATTTTCGTGGTTCGCAGGTTTTCTCAAGTCATAAGTCTAATTTTACTTGATATACCTACTAGGGTTGGTTTCATGGTTAGTTAAGACAGTTGCCCAACATCCCTTGCATTTAGATGCATTTGATGTAAAATGAAAAAAGAAGATCATATCAATGAAAATGAAGAAAAAATCTCATACATGACATTAACATAGAAACTAAATTTTCACAATCTAAGAATTTTAAAGCCAAATTGCAAATGAAAGAATAGCTATAGGTGCAAGATTTTATTTTTTTTTCATTTATTATAGATGAGATTTGCAAAGAGGAAAATTCCTATTTATTACAATGAAGAACTTAAGAATTTGTTAATTAATCATTGAATAAAAAGTTTATGGTTTTGCAAATCTTATATTTCTCTATATACTGAAAATTAAATATGTTGAAAGTGATTTAATACCGACATGGTATATATTGATCCAAGGGCCTTTTTAGACATTACATCATGATCATGACAAAGAGTCAACCTAAAAAGCTCAATACCATATAAATTCATTACAATATCTTTGTATCTTTAAAGCATCTTTTATATTTTACTTTTGAACGAACTAGGATAAAAACTTATAAATATAAAATTCACTTATTTTGAAATCAAATACATGCACCTTTGTATTTTCAACTTTGGAAAGTGACATCAAATAAAAATTTATACTTTTCAAATTTTAAGAGTGACATAAATAATTTATATTTTCAACTTTGGTCAATTGAAGGGGGCAAAACAAAGAAAGAGAAAGCTATTCAAATTGAAATGAAAGTTGGCACATGAAATTTGACTAAAAGCTATTCAAATTGAAATGAAAGTTGGCACATTAAATTTGACTATTTCTGTCTACGGCCTTCATATCTACCTTTTGATTGGATGTACTACCAAACTCCAAATAGTACACACATGTGCTTCAATATCTAATGAGTTAAGCAACACATTTATCAACTTTTTCAATTATATGGTTCTTGCTCTTCCTTTACGTCTTTCGGGTGTTAGTTGGGGTGTAATATAAAAATAAATTGGTCACCAACATATTTTAAATAATATTTAAGAAAATGCAATTTGTATCATGTTTTATATTTCTTAAAATATAAGAAAACTACATAATATTTGCACGTGATTTCTTTGTTTTCATATTTATATAAATTTAATTTTACGTTTATATAAATATTATAAATAGTAATTTTTTTAATATTTAATAAATTAATTATGATTAATTAATATTAATAATCTATATTTTTAATGAAAATATAATATAAGTTTTCATAAGCATTTATTGTGGTTATATACAAATAATTAACATATATTAATTTATAATTTTACTTTTAATTTTATACTATGATGATAATGATAATGATGATTAATTTATCTGATCTTAAGGAGGTGAGGGATTACTTGGAATTCTTTATAATTTTATTTATTGGTCCCAAATTCTTATTTATTCCTATCATTTTCATCTCTATCTTTAAGAATAGCTTTTCGGTTTCTAATTATTGCCTATTTCCCTTCCTTCCTAGCTTATTTTAACATCTAACTTTCTTCCTTAATTCAATTTGGTCTTCCTCAATGAGGTCTTCATTTATAAATATTCTTGACCCTTTTAAACTAGAGATTTACTGAGTATGCCATATTTATGGTCATTACAACTTACTTTGTTCAACCTATCTTTATGTTCAATTATTTTTCCTTTTATACCAAAAATAATGAGGTTCAAGGTTTTTTTATTAGACTCATAATCCAACTTTATTAGCTTAATAATTTCCTCTTTGATGGGTTTGATATCCAATTTATTTTCCAAACTAATTAGGGCCAAATTGTTAGTTATTTTTTCTTCTAACTCTTTCATCCTATCTCTGATGTTGAGATTTGCTTGGACCTCACCCTTTTGGGTTGATTGTTTTTATTTTTTCATTCCTTATATTCTAACCTCCATTTTTTGCAACTAAGTTTTGAACTCTAATATCTAATTGTCTATCTCTATTATATTATCTTTTAACAATCTAAATTTAATATCAAGCACTACCTAAATATTAGAAACCACATTCATATTATTTCTATATTTTATATTTAATAAATAAA
>SNQJ01S0045294.1:107724-119856 GCA_010110895.2 Picea sitchensis | reverse complement strand
GGGGGGGGGGGGTTGGAACAAATTGGTTCACTAGTGAAGATTTGGGATTGGTTGGTGATCTCGCCTTGGAATGGAATACATTTCGTTGTGCTCTTATAATCAATGGTATCCAACTTACAGAAAAGCTAAACCAACTCATTTGGATGGGGGGCGATGAATCCAGGGTATTAACTATCAAGAATGCATACGAGGCTTTGGAAAAAAAGAAATGGGGTTTTGTGATTGGAGGTTGGAGGAAAGCATTGTGGACCTGGACTTGCCCATTAAAAATTCGTGTATTCACCTGACTGCTGGTTGAGAATAAGATTCTCACCTGGGATTGGCTCCAGCGCCGAGGTTTCGATGGCCCGAGTACTTACTCTTTATGTAACAATAATCAAGAAACAATCTTCCATATGTTTGTGGAGTGCACTTTTGCTTCGAAATTCTGGGAGAAGGTTACTGCTTTTATTAAACATCCCGACAGGGAGGCTGGTAACACCATTGCTGAATGCTTCAAGGCCTGGAAATTACAATATTTATTATATCCCAGTCTGCCAACGATCATTTGTTGGTTTGTATGGAAGGAGAGAAATTTGGTGATTTTCGAGGGACATATCCCAAATCTTCAGAAGGTGGCATATCTCTCATTTCTCACTTTGGAGAGCAGTAAAAAAATATTAAAACATGTGGCTCCCCGGAACTTACCAACTACAGATGCTGAGTATGGAGTAGGGGGATGGTTTAATGGTGCTGCTGAAGCTTCGAGTGACAACTTTGGAGCTGGAGGATTTATAAGAACAAGGGCTCATAGATGCTACAAATGGTTTTTTAATGGTGGGCCTGGCACTAACACAAAGGCCGAGCTCCTAGGGGCATGGGCACTTCTCCTCTTGGCCTCTCACTTATCAATCTTGGAGATACATATCAAGGGAGATTCCAAAATTATAATCGACTGGTTGAAAGGTAAGGGACACCTTCAAGTAGTGGCACTGGAATGCTGGAAGGATCGAATCAAGGAGATGACAAAGCACTTTCGAAAGATTACCTATGATCATGTTTACAGGGAAGGTAACACTGATGCAGATAGTCTGTCGAAACGTGATCTTCAACAAGCTCCATGGAAAATATATTATTACATGTGTGAAGGAGATCATGAGGGACCACTACAGTTTTTAAACCTCTTTTAGGGGGATCTCCTTGGTCCATTTTATGTTGTTCTGGAATACTTGATGATTGTATATGCTGAAATTCGGTTGAATGTTTTTGTTTGGTAGAACTTCTTGCTCTCAGGCAAAGGAAAGTGAAATTGTCCAGGCATATATGGCATTTTCTGTTTCCAAGTGATGATATTTCTGATGCCCATGGAGATGGGACTTTGGAGATGTTTTGTTTTGTCATAGCTATTGTATGTCAGTGATGTTTCCCATAAGGTTTTTTTGGGACCTCCTAGTTGGTGATATCTTTGATAAGATATCTTTTTGTGAACAATTTATATCTTAAATAATATAAAGCATAATTTTCTTGGGGAAAAAGAACATGTGTTTCCTCTTAAGAGGTCACAAGTTCAAATCGAGAAGAGGGTAGGGTATGTATACCTCAGTAGACTTTAGGAGTCAAATCCCTGCTTGAAGGGGGTCCCTTGTCCCACAAACAAGGGGGTCTCATACACCAATTTTGTCCCACAAACAAGAGGGTCTCATACACCAATTTGATGTCTGGCTTGACAATGACCTTAAAATTAAATTATTATTATTATTATTAGTTTGTGAATTTTGAGATGTTATTTAGTTTAATAATAACAGACTAATAGTCTTTAACCTGTTTCCTTATATGAAGACACACAATGTTTTATAAATTCAAATAATTTATATAATTAAAAAAAATCATATCAAAATGTAAAAAAAAATTAAAATATATTTTATCAAATTATTAAAAAAACTAAATCATCTTTTAAATGTAGGTTTATACTAAAATTATTATAAGTCCCCTTCAATAGATACAAATATATAGTTCTAGTACTTTTCAACATAGTAGTTTAACTATTTTGATTTTTGGATTCAGATATAACAAAGATTATTAGTAGTAGTACTTTTTTCCAACAAATAATTGTTAATTATATTATATAAAATTTTTCAGGTGAAAAGTAACAAAATATAACAGTAATCATAGAGAATATATGAGAAAAAAACAAAATACTAATATCATATACGAGATAAAAACACAAAGTATTTGAATATGACTCCATAGGTCAAAAAAACCTGCTATATAAAACCACACAACACTATCTCTTAACGGTAGTCAAAGAAAAAACTTATCAAAATAACATGCCGACAAAAAACATTAATAGAGATTTAAAAACAGAGTAGGACCCTCATTCCCCTCTTCCCATATCTACATTTTTTTACTTTTAGATCATACCATAGAAATTAATCAAATACCATCAAAATTAATCAAATCACTACCAAAAATATACCATCAAAATAAATTCAAAAATAAAAAAATTACTCATTTTAACAACCATATAACCCGGCGAAACCCTGATTTATAACAAGCTTTTTCCTATATCATTATCATCCGTACCCAGATGCATTTGTGGGCAAGGGGAAAATTATGCGGTTAACAGAGAGACGGGTCCAATCGGGAAAGCGATCGGATCATGGCCGACAGAGGGGAAATCCTCCCCGGAGTTCTATCTATCCTTCCAACTTCCCACCCTTCAACACAAACCCACTCTCCCACACCTAAAAATGACTCGTGAAAGCGCACCAATTAGCTGTTATACCAATAACAATAAACACACTTGTACTGGTAAGTACTGCAAGAGCACCACCCACTCTGCACAATCCGGGAACAGTGAAAGTAGGACAAGTAAGGAGGCCCGCTAAAATTTTATTGCACTTTTCTCGACCTTCCTGTCCTTCATTCAATTCAATGCAATGCCCATCTGATCTGAAGCTGTGAAAGGCCTATTAAGTTGTAACCAATAGCCATGGATGGTGGCTAGTTGATTCCTATAGCTATTTCAGGCGTTCAGCTCATACAGACGAAACAGCAGAAGAATCATGCGATCCAAGAACATAGGATCCTCTGTTGTTTTGACATCTTGGGTTGGTTAGCTAGGACGACAGGCTTCGAACTCGAAAGACCTTGGCAGAGAGCAAAATCGGGTATTTGGGCGCTGAAATTATACCGCGTTTGGAAGGATAAAGCTGGACTGGAGAGATGGGTAGTAAGTGGAGAAAAGCGAGGGATGCGCTGGGTCTGCATCTATGCATCCTCGTTCCTGCTGAGCCGAATGAAAGGCCAACTCTGAATGAGACTGTTTCTACTCGGTCTAGTTCTTCCGATACAGCTCTGTTGGGAGGGGCACGTGAATCGACCTTGGGACCTGTACAATCTTCGCAGGTTTCTCCTGGTCGCTTGCATTTGATTAAACCCAGCGTCCGACTTTCTCCTGTAAGATTGCCTGGTCTCTGTATTCGTCTTTGTTTACACTTTTGTTTTTACCAAATAGAGTTTTAAGCTTCTTTTTTCCCTGTTGGGATCTGAAATTTATGTATGGGGTATTTTTTTTCGTTATTGGGCTGTTGAGTTTTAATTTTCCTGTGCTTGATTGAATGGTCTGTCTATATGGGGCTTATCATATCTGCATGGGTTTACTGCTTACCGCTTGGGGGTATCGGCATCTACGTATGTGTCTCCGTGGGGTTATGCTGGTTCGTTTCTCTGTTGCCTTTTTTGGGTAATTGCTGTCATATGAGGTTATGCTGCTTCGTTTCACTGTTGCCTTTTTTGGATAATTGCTGTCATAAAAAAAGTTAAGGGATAAAGTTCTTGATCCATCCATAAGGAGATCCGTAATGTTTCTAAGAGTTGTTCGTTTCTTGGGTGCCTGATGTATTACCAGAGATCTGAATTAGTACTAATATCTATATAGTTATCAAGTGCGAGAAATCTTAGCTCAGGAAGTATCATTGTTAAATTTTGATTTTGAGCTACAGAAGTGGAGGTCCGAAACATAACTTCACGCTTATTAGGGACCCACATCCTCACCGTGGCTCGGGAGATCCTCACTGGCCGCTTACCAATTATGATTATGGTATGTGAGTGAACAATATAGAGGATTGGGTGAAAGTAAAATACCCTTTTGTTGCTGTTAGTTTCTTCAAGGGACTGGTGTTTTTGTCATTGGAGATTAAATATAAATTGCCATACTATAATAGCTTTTCATCGTCATCCAGGAAACAGGCTGTTTAGTACCTTTTCCTAGCGTGATCCGTAAACAGAAGAAAAGGGTCAGAATAAAAGATTAGGGAAAAAATGGGAGCGTTGCCACTAGACCTTGTAGCCATAACTGCCAAGAACAGTAAAATCCTAATGGCCAAGCTAGCTTAAAAGAGAAGGAGCTTGGACGAAAATGATGGAGACAGAGTAGCAGTTGCATAGACAGCGACGAACACTCTGTCTACCGGGTTCCAAGAATAAAGGATGGACAAAGTATAATCTTCTGTGTTTTGGTTTTAATATACTCTGGAGATTTTCTACCCCGAGAGGTTCTTCTCCAGTTCAAATTTTCTGTGTGTACTCTTCATATGGATTCTCCTGTTTTTCTATAGTGATTATTTGCTGTAGTTATTGCATTGTTGGTGTTCCACTAAGAACACAGGAAATGATAGAAAATAAACCCATTCATGTTTGGGAATCTCTAAATTATTGCTGTAATAATAAATATCTGCTCTATCATTGCTGGCATAAAGATCTGGGTGTCCACAGCTAGAGAAAATCGAAAGAATTCGTAGTGGTGAGATTGAGGCCCCAGAACTGGGAGGTGTTGACTGTGTAGGTGATTGCTACTATGGAGCCTATTGTTCAGCGTGTATATGTGGTTCAGCTTGTTATATGGTTAGTGGATTACTACGCTGCCAGAAATATATATTGTTGCCATGAAAATCCCGTTATAAAGAGACAAAGAGTTTCTTAAGAGTTAACTATGCAGAGTTCACTGGCCACCATAAATTGTCGAGCAGAAGTTTGCTATTACATTTCTACTTCCTTTAGTTGAATTTCTGCACAGAATCTAGCAGTTTGTAGCAAAGTTCAGGTTCCCCTGCCCAAGATAAATGACACAGCTTGTAAAATCCAAGAAACACACACGAAGCTGCATAGATTTTGGTTGAAGAGCTGCGAGTGATTATCACTTCGGTTTTCTAATCAAGTATGGAAAAATGTATGGATAATAGGTACTGGTTTTGCATTGTTCTCTAAATTTGTTAAAGCTTAGAAAGGTCAATAGAAATGTGACAGTTTTGTAAAATTGTAGCTGTCCTTGTTGGGCTAGTTTGTTTATTAGGCTGTACGTTTTTAAATGTTAAAGACCTCGGTCTCTTTGCTTCTATACGGGGTGCTTTTAGCTATCCATGCACTTCATATGGTTCACATGCTTGCTGGACTTCAGCACTCGTCTAAGCATATCCTTTCTCATCCACTCAAAATGAAATCTAAGCACATATTTTTGAAGAGTATTTCTACAATTTCCTTAGTTTGTTCCTCACTCAAAGTAGCGTGTTCTTAAATGGAAAATAGTTAGCAGGGTTGATATGCAGGTTTGTTTAATAGGTGCATTGTTTTTGAAATTATGGCATGCTGGTTTGTTTGTGTGGAAGTACAAATACATATAAATAAATTCTTAAATAATTCAATTTGTGTAAATTAAAACACAGATTGCATAGAGGTCCCAAAAAAAGTCACTTGGTTTTGTGTAACTAATGATCAAATAAAAAACAAATCACACAATTAATGCACAAAAATTGCAATGAGGTACAAACAGCACTGACGTGATTTGTATTATATTACATCATGATCTGAATTGTTAAACATTACAAATAAGCGCCTCTCTCTTTCTCTCCACACACGCATATGGTACATCGAACCAATGGCCGGCATACAAGATGTATGTCAGAAGCCACTGTTGTGGCAACAATTTATCATACTCAAGGGATACCGGCCTCACAATGTTGGATGCATACTCATGGATTACACAACTTGACTTTAATATTCTAACACTCCCCTGTTAATGACAATTTGACATTAATTCAATAAGCTCTCCCTTTGTAAGGATTCTTCTTGACTTCTAGTTGATTTCTAGATTTCTGGAACTCGTCTCCAATCTTCTTTTTACCTGTTCTCTGTATCCTGCTACGTAGTTCCCTAAGGTCATCGCTATCATATTTTTAATGTCATCGTTACCATAATCTATTACTAATTCTCCTCCCTCTCATGGTAGAGGTCCATTCCCTCTCCCCCCCCAAGATGTACCCATTCTTGATGTACCCGCATGCTCATGACCTCTTCCTTTATAAAGGAAAATTGCCATACCCCCATACACGTAGTTCAAAAGGTTTTTATTCTTATCATACCCATACCCCTATGTGTACCCACAACTAGATGGACCCATAAAACATAGGTTAGGAGCAACCACAATCCTTTCTCAAGTGTCCCTCTTGACCCCTTAGTGGGTACTGGATTTCCCATTATGGGTCCATATCACCTCAAATACAAGGGCCTTTTGTCACATTGTCTTCATTGTTTTGCTATCTTTCTTTCCTTTTTAACTTTTTAAGCACCAATCTAGTTGTGTACCCACAACTAGATGGACCCATAAAACATATGTTAGGAGCAACCACAATCCTTAGTGGGTACTGGATTCCCCAGAATGGGTCCATATCACCTCAAATACAAGGGCCTTTTGTCACATTGTCTTCATTGTTTTGCTATCTTTCTTTCCTTTTAACTTTTTAAGCACCAATCCTTGCAGCTGATTCATGCTACTAGTTGTACTTGTTCACTCTACTCATCCTAGTCAGTTTTCTTTGGCCTCTTTCTCTCTCACACACACATTTTAGTTTCATTTGCTTTGGATAGGATTGAGAAGCCTCTGAGTTATTTTTGTTCCTCCTCACAATTTGCACGTAGGTTGCATTGTATTATAAGTGAAATCTCATGGGTTTAATAAGGTTTGTACTTCTTGGGCACCATTTCAGATAGTTCTTTATGACTTTTGCATTATTTACATAGGGTTAGCTGAGCATGTTATCCTCTCTAACCATCATCACTTGTAGATTTTGATCCATTTCTCCCCATTCTCCCACATGACTCAGATTCTAATATGAATTATCAGATCAAGACCCTAATTCCACTTTAAAATTTGGCCATTAGGTAACATTAGGTATATACTACTTTCCTTGCTAGCCTACTTGCGCTCAATACTATTCAAATCCAGCCTAGAAACCACTTCACTTGGTGTAATTTGATCAGCTTCCCTGATCTCTAATTAGGTTTTGGTCTGAAATATCAAACATAGAGCTTTGATTCCTTCCTTCTTGTTTGATGTTTTGGCTAAATTCAGACATCTAAAGAGGTTCCTTGCTCTCCTTGCATTGTTACATAGTCAACTAGCTAAGCCTAAAAGACCAAGTTCAAAAGCCCTCTAAAGCTTGCATCCCATCACACAGACAACCTAGGACAGAAGTTTGAAGCACATTTCAAAGTTAGGCTCCATAGTTGACTAATCTTTGTCATTCGAGATTGTTCAATTTAAATATCTGCTACCTGCACATTAGCCTAGTTCCACGTTCTTGTTTTGGTTCTCCGTTGCAAGTCAACCCAAGTGTCTATATACTTTAGGCATTTCACAAAGACATGAAAGTTAGATAAGAATTATGCCCATAGAAAGGACATTTAGGCCTATATAAGTTCAGCCTCACCAAACATCAAAAGCCCATTGACGAGGCCCGCCTTACATAACTAGTCTCACTCATTACAATGTGTTAGCAATGAATCTCTATTGCAATCTGATTTCTCAGAATGTCAGTTCTTGAAACTAGACCATAAATCAATCATTTGGGGTGTTTCACAAAGGTCTTGCGATTAATCTTCCTTTAGTTCACAATCCATTCCAATTGATTGGGAAACTAGATCTCCTCTAAGTCTAGGTAACAAATTATTTTCCAATGAATCCTACTAGTTAGGTCCGATTATCACAAGCCCTATCCTCTGAAATTTGATTCCTAATCAGGTTATTGGCTATTAGGTCCAATTATCACAAGCCCTATCCTTCTGTTAGTAGATTTTTAAGTGCCAGTGGAGGTACCTCCTCAGATTGTCCAGCATCTTTCCCACTCGAAATTGGCTAGCAGTCTTGGAATGGTGTGGTGTGCTTTTTTTTATCAACTCCACTCTTCATTCATGTGGATTACATAACACGTCGAGTTGCAACAACATTCCCTTGTTGAGTTGAAAGTCTTTGTACTCTTCTTAGACTCTGCTTCTGTTTGATTTGTTCAGGCTTCCAAAGATGTCTCAAAAATCTTTATTGATAGTGTAGAGGGTGTTGATCAAACTCACACGTTCTTGCCTCAGTTAGTGTGTTGGCTATATTTATTGGTGGTTGATATAGGAAATCAATAGTCTGCTTTGTTCTCCTTTCTTGTACTTTGTGACTAAGTTGAATTGCTGAAGATACGTCACTCATTTGAGTTGTCAAGTTTCCTACAACTTAGGATAAGTTTGCAAGTATTGCAACAATTTATGGTTAGTATGCACAATGGTTTCTTTACCTTGTGAGTAATGTTGATCTGATTCTAGGATGAAAATTGGATGTCCGGAGGACAACTTAAACCGATGGGGCCGATTAAGAGATGGGTACAGAAGCATGGACAAAAATGAAGCAATTAATAAATGAGACATGCACAAAGAAATTTGGACTGCAACAGTGTTTGCATTACCGTGTACAAGTTCTGTATATTACTCTATGATGCATGAAAGCTGTTATGGTCCTGAGAGATTTGCTGTGATCAGCAACAGTAAGATCTTGTATTGATCTGGTCCTGGGCCCTGGAATTATACAGTTTGTGTGTATCAGTGCTATTCAGAGAGTCTGAACACTAGAACTGGAATTCCTCATGGTATCGGAGCAGGATTGTTCTGGTCAGGAAGTTTGATTGTAGCAGTAAGTGGTTATGGAGAAAGAAGATGCAGCATATATTAGAACCATATTGTGGTTCTAGAAGATAAGCAGAGTTCAAAACCTAGTTGTAGTTCTAAGAGATAGGCAGAGATCATACAGTCTGGTCATGGAGATTTAAGAAGCTTGAAGTCAACATCAAACTCGCAGTAAAGAAATTCTGAATAGTTTTTTATTTAGCAGTAGGAGAATAGCCAAGGGTTTGAAGCAAAAGGGGAACCATAGTATAATGGAATTCTCATCATCTTCAAGTATCCTGCTTCTTGGGACGAAGCCTGATGATAGAAACTATGGGGTCTGGAAATACCAGATCCATAATTTGCTCATGAAGTGAAAGTGGCTAAAATTGGCTGAGGGGTAAGAGCAGTCTTTGCAAGACAAAGCTGAGCTGGAGAGGTGGAAAGCTTGTGATGAAGATGCAATGTATATATTCTTGGAGCTTCTATAGTGTATCGCATTATGCTGCAAATTATAATAGCCGATTCTGCAAATAAAATCTCGACTACTTTGCAATGCTTGTATGAAACTTCAAATCATGCACGACAATTGTACCTAAAGAATCAACTTTATGCACTCAAGATGAAAGAAGAGGAAAGTGTACATGACTTGGATTCAGGATGTGTGAAATCAATTGATTGGCCATGAACACCTTTAATGAATACTGGTACATAGATTGAGGCACAACATAGCATATAAGTGGAAAGAAAGAGTGGTTAAAGAACCTAAGAACACAATGTATAGGTGAATTTGTTTAATATGGTGAGAATTTCTCTCTTGATCGCAGGTCAAGGTAACAGTCTAGTGATTTTGGACAATAGAGAAGTGATGGACAACAAGGAATGTGCTATATCTTCTTGGATTGAAGAAAAAAATGTGGTTTGTTAATTAAAGGACCTAGCTGAACTTGGAGGTAGATTTCAATGATGGAAAATGTTTGATCAAGGATAACAACAAGTACTAAGTTGTTGCATAGGGCTACAAGAAAAATGTCCCCCACATATATGAAGAGAAAGTAGTTGGAGAAAGTGCGTCGACACCATCAATGATTAACTAGAGAAGATTACGTCATTTGGCATGGATATAGATGTGAATATGGATCAAGGAAACAAATATTAAGTGCGAAGTTGTTGTATAGGGCTACAAGGAAGATGGCCTTTATAGATTTGAGGTGAAAGTTGTTGTAGAAAGTGCGTCGACGACATCAATGATTAACTAGAGAAGATTATGGCATCTGGTACAGATTCAAATTGAGGCACAACATAGCATAGAAGTGGAAAGAAAGAGTGGTTAAAGAACCCAAGAACACAGTCTACAGGTGAATTTGTTTAATATGGTGATAATTGCACTCTTGATCGCAGGTGAAGGTAACAATCTAGTGATTCTGGACAATAGAGAAGTGATGGACAACAAGGAATGTGCTACATGTTCTTGGATTGAAGAAAAAACTGTGGTCTGTTAGTTAAAGGATGTAGATGAACTTGGAGGTAGATTTCAATGATGGAAAATGTTTGATCAAGGATAACAACAACAAGTACTAAGTTGTTGCATAGGGCTACAAGAAAAATGTCCTTGACATATATGAAGAGAAAGTTGTTGGAGAAAGTGCGTCGACAACATCAATGATTAACTAGAGAAGATTATGTCATTTGGCATGGATATAGATGCGAATATGGATCAAGGAAACGAGTATTAAGTGCGAAGTTGTTGTACATGGCTACAAGGAAGATAACCTATATAGATTTGAGGTGAAAGTTGTTGGAGAAAGTGCGTTGGTGACATCAATGATTGACCAAAGTAGATTATGGTATCTGGTATGGATACACATATTGTTTCCTCATTTGGTGGGAGCCACTATTTTAGAATTTGCTGGAGTGATATTTTATATACACGTTAGTGTTTTAGGTCCCTGAGCAGTTCCATGGTGGATCTTGTCCTATTTGGATCCAAATCCACATTTTTGTGGAAATGTGGATCTTGGAAGGATCCATAGCTAAATCTAATAACATAGCCTAAAAAATGTGTTTACTTTTTCTATATTAGTAGAAATGTGGGGCATCATTTTACTTACACTAGAGCTCTTTTTTCCAGGTTACATTGCTCAGTGAAAACCTCCAAGTACTTCGCCATCTTTTTGAGGATGGTATCCAGGGTAAACTCTAGAATCTTTAAGGCACAAAGCCAATCAACAATAGGGTTCGAAGCCATTACAACAATATACTCCTTAATAGCTCAACATGTCACATGCAAGAACTAGACTAGGGTGGGGATGATAACAATTATTCCTCCCAACCACTCGAGCTAAACCCAATTAACAACTTACATTGGAGATCTATCATATCAATGCTATCAGTTAGTTAATGTGATGGTTGAATAAGTTAAAAAGTACTTTTGAGTTGATATTTTCATCATAAAAGATATTGGAGGGAGAAATTAAAATCACTACTATAAGTGTTAGATTTTAGGGTAATTTTAAAATTCAGCAGTCTCTTTTAGTTTCAAAGCAAAAATACCTTAGATCTGAAGCACATATAGAGAGAGATCTATAAAAGACAGTGACAGTAGAAGAAGACAAACATTCATAGATCTCAGATCNTATATGCCATATTCTAACCCTCTTGTTCTAAATTTCCCTACCACTACATTTATCCTATTTAATAGACTATGGTGCTTGGGTGGGATATGGGTGTCATTCACAATTTTTTCACACCATGTATGGAACTTAGGTCTTGTCCATGGGCAGGGAAAGAACATAAGGTTTTTAGGTCCTATTTTCTTATAGTTACATATAGTTCCATATAGGATTTTAGGGAAAGAACATAAGGCATGTTGCATAGTTGCATATAGTTGCATAGTTGCAATATAGTTGCATACAAAATTGTTGCAATATAGCTGCATACAAAATTGTTGCAATATAGTTTCATATAGTTGCAATATAGTTGCATAAGTTGCAATATAGTTGCATATAGTTGAATAAGTTGCATATAGTTGCAATATAGTTGCATAAGTTGCAATATAGTTGCATATAGTTGCATAAGATGCGATATAGTTGCATATATTTGCATAAGATGCGATATAGTTGCATATCGTTGCATAAGATGCAATATAGTTTCATTTGACCACTCACCAAT
>SNQJ01S0045294.1:66407-90533 GCA_010110895.2 Picea sitchensis | reverse complement strand
CCCAGGCATGGTTACCCTGGACCCAGTCCAGGGGCCCTAGACATTTGTCTAGGGTCTTTATCAATTTGGTCCCAGACCACATACTCCAGGAGTGCACTGGGGGCCCTAGATCTTGTCTAGGGTCTTAGCCATCCTCTAAGGAGAATGGCTCTCGCTGCTGCATGTAAATTTAACAATAAGTTTAGAGATGGAAAACGTAAGCTAGTACAATGACATAAATCAAATCCATTCTATGTAATTAAGGAGTAAAAAGGGTAGTAGACTAAGTAATGAAATTGTTGTGTGGAGAGGTTCTCTTGTCCTACAAACAAGTGGGTCTCATATGTCAATATTTCGCATCTAGCTAGGCTGTGACCTCAAATTAGATAATTATTATATTATTATGTATTGAAAAGATAACTATGCTTAAATCTTAGTTGAAGTCATCTCAAGCAGAGCCAATTTATGCTTCGTAGAGCTTTAGGCAATTTGCGTTGTGTTGGTAGATACAACTTGAATGCATTCTATTTAGTTTGCTTGATGATGGTGTAAGGGCCATATCTGGGCTGTTTGATCTTTCTGTGTTTCTCTTTGAAGTGTTCTTAAGATATACCTAGACTTTGCCTTTTGTGCTAAATTGATGATTGAGGGGTGGTGATCATACCCTACCTTGTTCTTTTTCTAACTCTTGTGCAAGGCTTTTGAAACTTGATCATGAATCTTCTAAATGTTATCAATAAACCTTATGGCTGGCCTATGTGCAGCGACCTCCTTCATTGTAATTGTCTTGATGATAGGATTCAAAATAGGTAATGGATACTTAGGTAAAAGTCCAAGGCTCACCTCAAAAGGTGAAGTGTTTATTGCGTTGTGAATTGTGTGATTGTAATTGTGCTGCACATATGGGATGTTGTCATCCCATGTCTTCAGATGTTTGTGATTGTAAATTATCAACCACTGAATTGTGGTGCGACTTACTACTTTTGTTTACCCATACGTGGAAGGATGGAAGACAATACTCCTCGGGGTGGTGTTCATCAATTAACACAATGCTTGCCAAAAGTTGTCGAGAAATCTATTATTGTCATTACAGATGATCGATGGTGGTAGACCATGTGAAAAATCCAAGCCTAGGTGACTAAAGTCCTTATGATTTCAATTAAACAAATAATTGCAGAATTTAATTAATGCTGAAATTAAATTCAAACCATAGCATCAATCTCACAATCGTTAGAAATTAAATAACGGAAGCACAAAAATCAATTTCACACATACACAGGTAATTATTCCTTCAAACTAGCTTTTCATTCCTTCGAAAAACTTAGAAGGAAGCCTCCATAAGTTGCCATAAAAAACAACATTGCTTGGTTACCAAAGTCACCCTAAACTGAGCAGAACAACTTGTTGTATGGTTGTATGATTGGCAATACAGACTATACGAACATGTTCATATGATTGTGTAGATTGCGTCGTACCACTGTACTGTATGGACTGTACCATACGACTGTACGGATTTGTACTGCATCCTGTTGAAAGCTGCTTGGATTCGCCTCTACTTGAATCCCCCCCCCTCTCTCTCTCTCGGTTACTCAACCCGCTCAACAACTTGTGTGTGTGTGCTCTCTCTATCTTGACCTGTCTTTATACTTTTAGCTGAGGCCAAAACCGTAATCTATTTATGAGATTACTCCTGGTCTATAAGTCATGCATGCATGCATGAAATGCACTTTTTAGACTCAACTGCTAAAAATAAGACTTTCACTTTTTTACTAAAGTGAATTGCAAAATATAATTACTTTTCGAAAATAGAAATACTTTTCAAAAATAGAATTACTTTTCGAAAATACGTTGAACTACTTCTCGCATGTTCACACAGAACTTCTGTGGAAGTTATCGTCTAAGCTATAATTCTCAACATTCCCTCTTAGCGAGGAAGGAATTTTGCACCAATCCAAGTCTGTCTTTGAATGCCTCAAACTTCCCTCTTGTTGAGGGCTTGGTTAGAATATCAGCTACCTGTTGATCCGTCGGAATATATTGGAGCTTCATTGCGCCCATTTGAATCCTGTCTTGTATGAAGTGATATTTTCTCTTTGTTGAGCTAAATGTCACAGAAGTCTGCGTCCTGTTGAACTAGGATACCATGATACCAACTCTTGCTATTGGGTACTTGGAATCATCACCAAGCTCGACATGTGCTCTTGAGCCCTGCTTCTTCAGACTAGAAAATAACTGTTGGGATGATGTCATATGTCGAGATGCCCCATTGTCCACATACCACACATTCCTCGGAATCGTGTTGGTAGAAACTTGAAAGGAAAGATACCAACGAGATATCCTTCTAGAACTTGGTAGCAAACTTGTTCACCTGATTTTCTGTAGAGGTCGCTACCTTCTTCTGTTGCTGCTCCCCTTTACCCTTCTTCTCTGGACACTGTGATGCATAATGATCATGCTTATGACAATTAAAGCACTTGATTTTACTCAAGTCCTTCTTTCCTGGTTGTGAGGTTGACTCCTCACTCTTTCCCTTACCCTTGTTGGGTCCTTTACCTCTACCCTTATTTCACTAGCCAAATAGAGCTAGGTTCTCATCACCATCCTCCTTGCTAGCCTTTGACTCCATCTAAGTCTCCTCTTGGATATAGTCATCCCAAAGCCTTTCAAAGGCCGGAAGGTTTTCCTGAGTTTGACAAATGGTTCCAATGAAGTTGGGAATCCATTCAGTGCAATGTTCACTAGCTTTGCCATCTTCAACCTTCTCCCCAACTGTTGCAAGTTGATCACGAATTTGTGTGACCCTCATAAGGTAACTAGTGATTGTGTCCGATTTGGTCATCACTATGGGTCTGAGTTTGTTTCGCAATATCATTTTCTTGTTTATGTTCTGACTTTGTTAGAGATTAATTAGGGCATCAAACATCTCCTTCGTTGTCTTTGTCTCGGATACATGAACGATCAGATGATCCTTTATGGCATCTAAGATCATTTGCTTGGCCTTCACTTCCCTCTTGTTGTGAGCTACCAACTGCTGTGGATAGTAGGCAGAGTCACAACGTTCTTGACAATATACCAGAGATCATACTCTTCTAGTAAGAGTGTAACCCCCACCTTCCATGATAAGAAATTTGAGGCACTATCCAATCTATCCTCAAACCTGAGGTACGTTGCTACCATCTCTGAGATCTATTGCACAAACTCCCAAATTTGAAATTAAAATTTTGAAACCCTCTCATTGCTGGTCCTTCTTGCTTGCAGTTGATTTATTGTTGCAAATCCTAGAAAATCTCAATTAGAGAAATAATCTCTGATACCATGTGAAAAATCCAAGCCTAGGTGACTAACTCCTCATGATCTCAATTAAACAAGTAATTGTAGAATTTAAATAATGCTAAAATTAAATTCAAACCATAGCATCAATCACACAATCACTGGAAATTAAATAGTGGAAGCATACAAATCAATTTCACACATACACGGGTAATTACTCCTTCAAACTAGCTTTTCATTCCTTCGAAAAACTTACAAGGAAACCTCCACAAGCTGCCATAAAAAGCAACACTGCACGATTACTAAAGTCACCGTGAACTGGACTGAACAACCTACTGAGAAACTATGGCTTGTTGTACAGTTGTATGATTGGCTGTATGTACTACATTGCCACATTTACGTATAGATTGTACATCATGTCCATATGGGTTATAAAGATGCCTGTACGATTTGTCCATATGACTGTATAGACTTGTTCATACGATTGTATGGATCTACACTGCAGCATGTTGAAAGCTGCCTGGACTTGCCACTGCCTAAATCACCCCCCCCCCCAACTTTTGCTTTTTTACTAAAGTGAATTACAAAATATAATTACTTTTTAGAGATTACTTTTTGAAAATATCTCGAACTACTTCTCGCATGTTCACATTGAATCTGTGTAGAAGTTCTTGTCCGAGCTATAATTCTCAATAGACCAAAGTGTGTCCATACTTGTTCAAAGAACACTTGTGTAGTATGTTGCAATAAAATCATAGTATTCCAAGCTATCATCATGACCACTTTATAGGAGCAATCCACAACTACTATCAAATAGTTGTTTCCCCTGCTGGTTGTCATTAAACCCTAATCTATTTCTAAGACTACTCATAGTCTAAATCATGCATGCATGAAATACACATTTTTAGACTCAATGACTAAAAATAAGACTTTTACTTTTTTAATAAAGGGAATTATAAAATATAATTACTTTTCGAAAATAGAATTACTTTTTGGCAATTACTTATTGAAAATATCTCGAACTACTTCTCGCACGTTCACACTGAATCTGTGCGAAAGTTCTTGTTCGAGCGATAATTCTCAACGGACCAAAGTGTGTCCATACTTGTTCAAAGAATACTTGTGTAGCATGTTGCAATAAAATCATATTCTTCCAAGCTATCATCACGACCACTTTGTAGCAGCGATCCACAACTACTATCAGATAGTTGTTGCCCCTGCTGGTTGTCAATAAATCTCCAAGGAAATCCATTGATATTGACTGCCATGGCCTACTCAAGATCGTAAGTGGAATATATTTTCCCAACTTTTGGTTTGCTACCTTTGATATGGTACAGACTTAGAGTGAACAATTTCTCATGAATTTGCGACCATCTGTGCCATTTTTTAGCCCACATGAAATGCCTTTGCAAATTAGTGGTTGTCTTGGCCACTTCAAAATGCCTTGAAATTTCAGAATGGTGTGCTTTTCAGAACAACTATAATGTGATCTCATTGAGATACATAAATAATGCATAATCTGTACAAATTTTTGTCCTTTAGAAGGTAGTTGTAGATCTCTTCTTTTGGTTAGATCGTCTTGTTTTGCAACATTGCATAATTTACACAAAGTCTAAGCGTTGTGCATAAGCTTCATTGAAAGTGTTAAAGTAAATTGCTAAAACTGCATGAACACTGTCAATCCAACTACTGGGGGTGGCGATAGGAAATATGCAACTTTATTTGTGCTTCTTTTTGGTATTTTGATCATAATATTGAACTATTGCAAATAAGTAATCCACTTCATGTTGAATTAATTCTCAATCTTGCTTTATGTTTGGAGAAATTTGGAGAGGCTCAAGGTCGTTGTGAATAATTGTATCTTTTTTGAACAAATAATGTCGAGAACGCTTTAGTGCTTGAACTAGTGTGTATATCTCGTGATCATACACAAGGAATTTAGAACAATCCTTGAAAAAGTCTTGGAGTGGTATGCGATGAACTTTGGCGTTGCTTCAAAATTTCACCCATTGTATATGTCTAGAGCCATCCAACATTATTTTGAAGGCTCTTTGAGTTTCATGTAAGAGAAGGATGATAGTGGTCACATTTCGATGTTTGATCTCTTTGAAAGCTTCATTTATCATGACTTACCAATTTAAATGAACTTGGTTATGGTTCAATGTAATAAGAGGATGTGTGATGCGATATTAGGGCACGGTAAACTTCTTAAGATAGTTGGTTATTCCCATGAAACTTCACAGGTCATGGATGTTCTTTGGTAGTGGCTAGTTGACAATTACTAAAATTGTCATTAGATTAATGCTTAGTCTATATTGGTTCACACAAAATCTAAGATAAATAAATTTTGTTTGCCCAAATGTACATTTCTTCAGGTCAATTAACAACTTTTCTCTTTGTAAGGTGGCAAATACTTGGTTCAAATGATGCAATTGGTCCTCTTAGGTTTTTTCGAAAACATGTATGCTGTCTAGATATATGATCACAAATGAGTTAAAATGCAGTGTTAGCAGTGTGCTTGTCATCCTCGTGATCATTGTAGGGGCATTAGTAAAACCAAACAACCTAACTATCTATTCAAACAATGCTTGTTAGATTATCTTCCATGCATCCTCTATCTTGATATGCATCTAATAGTAACAAACATTAGGTCAATCTTATTGAAATATTTAGCTCCTTGAAGCAAATCTAATAGGTTGTTGACAAGTGACATCGTACATCGGTTCTTGATAGTGGTTTTGACATTTTGTTCAGGACTCGATAACACACATTCTCAATGTGCCATCTTTCTTTGGAGATAACACTATGGTAGATTCATAAGAGGCAATGTATTGGGTCAAAGGTGACCCTTATCTAATAACTCTTGAATCTCTCTCTTGATCTCTTGATTCTCCAATGACAAAAGTCGTGTTGGGTCAAATGTGATCCTTATCCAATAACTCTTGAATTCGTCCCTTGATCTCCTAATTCTCCAATGGCAAAGTCTTGTGCAATGCCTCATTTGACTTAACAACTTCTTGTTGCAAGTCATTGGAGTGCTCGATTGCAAAGCTAGGAGGGCATTCAATGAGATTCTTGGAACAACTCAAAATATTGCTAAATCAACTAGTGTAATTGCTTTTGCTATTTTGACTTCATTGAATTTGTGCACGTTGAGGCCTCAGTGCCCTTATGCTTATTGTAGAGTGCCACTCTCCTCTTTCTTTGGTCACAAAACTAGTGAAAGAAACTATTTTGAGGCTTTGATATGTGTCTAGGCTTTAGTGGTTAGAAAGGGTGTTGGATCTTTATTTGTTATTATCGAGTAAGCTTGGGCATCCTTCACAAGTCTATATTGGTTTAGGGACCGTTGGTAGATTGCATCATGACCCCCCTTGTATGGGTTGTTGAAAATCACTTCACAATGATGCACATCCAAAGGTAAAATGTCAAACTCTACTTTGTTGATGAATTTGTTGAGATGACGAACTTGACTTTGCATCTGTGCTTGATGTGCAAATTTTGTACTTTCTAAGCCAACCCAAGGAGTAGGGTTCAGGTTTTGTCATTGTAAGTAGATTGTACTTCCTCACTATTGTGTTTGAGATGAGTTCTGACTCACTAGTAGTATCAAAAACTATGATCGCAAGCTTCTTCTTGATTTTAATCTTAATGGAGAAAAGGTTTTGATTCTTTCTGCAACTAAGTCATAGGACTATCATCAAGGAAATGCCTTTTGTTGCGGAGTCAAGTACTGCGATTTCTTTTTCTCCCTACATTATCGTGGTAGATTTCTGGTGCTTCTACCAATTCAGTGCCCAGCAATTGTCTTTAACATGTCCTCTATGCTTGTAGTACTTGTAGAATGGGACATTCTTCTTCTTTGGTGTACTTTGTCCTCCTTTTGGTGATTTGGAATTGGTCTTTGTGATGTGGTCTTGTTGCATGGATTCTTTGTCATGCCATCTTTTGCAAGAGTCTTCTTTCTTTGGTTGGAGTGAATTGTTATTAGGCGTCCTCTAAGTATTCTTTGTCTATGTCATCTTGGCTTTACGATATTTGTCATCTAGAGGGGAGATGTCAAACATCTTGACCTCGTCTTGAATTGTGCGATGAGCACATCAGTGAGCTTCGTTATTGGCTTTGCTTCTTTGTTGATCACCCTGAGTCAAATTGTATAGTAGTTGAACTCCTGGATATAGGCATCTATTGTCTGAATGGGCTTTTTCTGTAGGTATTGCCACTGTGGTTGTTGTTGTTCCTTCCAATATTTGATGTGACAAAATTTGTCCTTCACAAAGCTTTGAAATCATTCCATGACAAGACTTGGGCAGTGCCGAGTGTCTGTCTGTAGCTGTGCTCACACAAATTCTCCTACCATAGCAAAGCTTCTCCATGCATACATAGCTTTGTGAAGGCAACTTTGTGTTTATCTATGAATTGCTTCACTTCATAAAAGGAATCTAGCTGCCTCAGAGTCATCAAGTTGCAGGGCATCCATTTGACCATTATAACGCAGAAGTTCTACGTCACTGTCCACTTTGAGAGAGGAATCCAGAATCGTGGATGAACTTCCCCCCCGACCCCTCAATTTCTAGCCATCTGCAGTACTACTGCGACAGAGGTTGTTAAGATCTAGCAGTTGAGTGATGTTGGCAATTTGTCCATCCATGTTCCCAACTTTGGGTGTAAGATTGGCAATTCATTCTTTGGGCAGTTCAATGCTACTCAGCTATTGTCCTTTGTTTCTTTCTTTGTTGGAGAGTGAGTCTTAAATTTCCAGTGACTGCGTGAAAGGATAATCTGATACCAATTTGATCCAAACAGAAGTGCACTAGCAAAGTAGCGCAACCACAATGACAAGCTGCCATACATACTCATAGACATACTATGGTGTGGCAAGTAATAAGCTTACTCCGTCAGAAATTAATTCATAGATCAAATACACATTGGCATGCTTATGATTTGGGCAGCAAGCTCAACTCCAAAGTTCCGTAAACTGATGAAATTGAACATTGAGATGTGAAAAAAATGACACATTACAGCAACACAGATTAAACCAACTATCAACCTGTTAATGATCTGAAGATTGGGCTTAAGTAATCTACTAAGGGAATATGAAACACTTAGTTTCCATATTTTTAAAACAACAATATTGTACAAAAGTTTGGAAGAGGAAGAGCCAAAGAGGAAGATGATATCATAATTGTTGGGCTTCCATGTGTGACTATCTGCTGAGCTTTCCATCTATGCCAGCACAGGTATGCCGTTTGGGTCAGTGTGTCTATGACAAAGGTCAACACGCTAAGGTAAGGCAACATGGTATTAACACGGATGAACTTTGAAGACTGACCAGGTTGTAGCTCCAGAACAACACAACTAAAATATTAGTGTGCCCATGACACAATGCCAATTTGCTACTCTAATCCATTCCAAAGTTTTCAACTGCAATGTGCATCTCATGCTGATGAATCTGCAATTCTGCACCTCTGATAAATCAGCAAAATCTGCTTGCCCATACTTTGACAAATTTGGACAAATTCTTTGGTGAACTTCTCATTTGTGCAACTCCTCCAGTGATCGGACTTGGGCGATCTCTGACTCATTGCGGGAACAACTTTGCAGTTAAGGTAGAGCATGCCATATCTATTATAACTAATATACTCCTGCATCTGTAGCAAAAGGTCATCTAATGCAACAGTACTATGGCGGTCATTTTTAGTACTCTGAATGAAAGTGCGTTTTGATAGCAAGTACTATGGTTAGAGAGTTTACCATTTTATAGTAGTTGAAATTAGTAGCCTGTCTGATTCTTCACTCTCAATATATTGTATTTTCTGCCCTGCATTTGTTGCCTTGTTTTTTCAGGTAGGAACTTGCATGAAATTGCCCTCCAAGGTGTTCCTCTCTATGATCTTGAGCTTCCTTCTTTTATTAAGTAAATACTGTATTTAAGGAAAATAGTGAGACTGAGTAATAGTGTAAAGAAAAATGCAGTAAGTCTAAATCTATAAAAAGTGGGTAATTGGATCATTATATATGTATCTGATGTTTGTGTGTTATGTTACAGAGCACTTGTGCTATATGCCTTGAGGCAATAAAACCAGGTCAAGGGCATGCCTTATTCACAGCAGAGTGTTCTCACACTTTCCATTTTCCTTGTATTGCATCTAACGTGAGGCATGGGAATCTTGTATGCCCAGTGTGCCGTGCTAAATGGAATGAAGTTCCCTTGCTCGGTCCTCCAGCACTGCAAGTGTCACCTGTCAGGGCACGGAGATTAAATTCTTCAAATTGGTCACAGGAAACTGGCTGGACGACAGAATTACCCCGTTTGCAGACTCGCCATCCTCGCCATGAATTAGTACCACATTCCTCTACTCGAGAGCCAAGCATGTTTGATGATGATGAGCCCTTAGTACTGCCTCAAGCAAATCCTCATGAAACTAGACAAAATAAATCACATGGGCATGATAATAATACATTCAATGTATATGAAGGAAACAGTGGTGGTGCAAATTCTAATGGTATAAGTAAGCATAAAGAGAAGGCGAGTCTGCAATCTCCAACAGAAGCTCATGGATCTGTAGGAAGGAAAGATGATTCTAAATTACTGTATTTAGAATTATTTCCTGAGGTAGCTGCAATTCCACAATCCGAGTTTCGTGACAAATTTACTGTGCTGGTTCATCTGAAAGCTCCATCTTCTAACGCCTTCCAAGAACATAATGTGCAGTTTGATGGTGTTCAGAACACCAATGCTCGAGAAGAGGAGTTAGGTGCTCAAAACTTTACTTATTCAGAGAGCATAATAAGGAGCCCAGTGTGGGCACCTCATTCAATCAGTGACAGAGCACCCATAGATCTTGTGACTGTTCTTGATGTGAGTGGGAGTATGGAAGGTACCAAATTAGCACTATTAAAGCGTGCAATGGGCTTTGTGATTAGGAATCTTAGCCCCACAGATCGTCTTTCAGTCGTTGTGTTCTCTTCCACTGCAAGACGATTGTTTCCTCTTCGCTGCATGGTTGAGGAAGGCCGTCAGCAAGCATTGCAAGCAGTGGATTTGCTTGCATCAAGTGGTGGAACCAACATTAGTGAGGGTTTGAGAAAGGGTGCCAAAGTGCTGGAAGATCGACGTGTGCGCAACCCGGTATCTAGCATCATGTTACTGTCTGATGGACAGGACACTTACAACCTTACAAATCGATGGGCAGCAATAAGCATGAACTCCAGAACAACTTTTGATTACCATTGCATGTTGCCAGGTTCAATAAGGCATGCCTCACAGAATGGGCTTGCTCAGATCCCTGTACATACATTTGGATTTGGCTCAGATCATGATTCTGCAACTATGCATTCCATAGCTGAGGCATCTGGAGGCACTTTTTCTTTCATAGAGACGGAGAATGTCATTCAAGATGCTTTTGCACAGTGTATTGGTGGGTTACTTAGTGTGATAATTCAGGACGTACAAGTGGAGATCACCTCTGCAAATTCAGAAGTACAGCTGATTGCTATTCAAGCAGGTAGCTATGCAAGCAACATTATAGATGGAGGTCAACAAGGATCTGTAAAGATAGGAGACTTGTATGCAGAAGAGGAGAGGGATATCCTGGTTGAAGTCAAGTTGCCAGCTGTTTCAAGCTCTATTAACATTAGCAGCTGTGATGACATGAAGGTGGTGAATGTAACTTGCACCTACAGGGATCCTGTTTTGCAACAAGCAATTCAAACCATGGTAAGTGAGCTTTCCATTAAACGTCCAGAAGCAATTAGTATTCAGCAACAGACTGTCTGTCTTGAGGTTGACCGGCAAAGAAACCGTCTCTGCACTGCAAATTCCATTGCTGAGGCCAGAGCATTTGCAGATAGGGGTGATTTATCAAGAGCACAATTAATTTTAGGCACAAGGAGAGCTGCTGTGCAAGGATCTTCTGCATCTCAGGCAGGAGACCAACTTTGCAGAGTGCTCGAGTCTGAGTTGACAGAGATGCAAGAGAGAATGGCAAATATGCAGTTATATGAGAACTCAGGGCGTGCATATGTTTTGTCGGCACATAGTTCTCACTCTCAACAGAGAGCTACAACACGGGGATACTCTGATGATAGCACAGGTTGTGACTATAAGACGTCCAAAATGGTAGACATGCTGTTGCGTTCACAGACAATGTGCCCTAGACCTCAAGCTACTGTGTCAAGGACGCTGCTCCCTTCACGGTCTTTCCCATTGCCAGAAGCGAGGTCCTCTCGATAAGAAAATATCAACACTTAATCGTAACTTCCTGACTGGAGGGAACTGTGTGAGAGAGCTCAGAATTCTCAGGACAGTAAAAATAAAGCTTCCTTTTTTATTATACTGCTACTGCTAAGCCAGTTCTAGCACTGATGGATATGTACTTGTGAATCACTGGTTCTTTCTTTCTACCTGAGCAAAACCAGCCTGTATAGAATCTAGATCCTATTTGTTTGAGATGACATTTAATCCTGAGTAAATAAGTGCAGATATTTTTTTAGATTTTTTTGATGAAGCAAATCATTTATAGGTTTGGTTCTTTGGTTTGCCCTTTTAGTAGTATGATACTTGTGGATCCTAATATTATCAGCTTCTGTATTCTCTGGATTTGTGAATAGAATTTGTATCTTGTTTGATGAAAAGAGACACAGGCTTTAAGGTTGTTGCGAGTCAATTGAATTCTTTAAATGAAGTCCAAAAGCCAACACTGGCGTCATATAATGCTCTTAAGCACTAACAAAATTCCTGTCAGATTGAAACCTGATATTACGACTTAAAGTAACACCTATCAGATGAAGTTTTCTTTCCTCAGATCTACTGTATCAAATAATTATTTGTCTCTACCCTGATGTTATTCAGTTTCATTTGCATTTCAATTGGGCATTCACATCTTTCTTGTGGAAATAATCTCTGGTTTATAGATTGCACAGATGATGTGCTGCCGGCTTCTTCAGAAGTTTGGTACTTAAGTCAGTTTGTAGAGCAGAAAGTAACAATTAAACCTACAATATTGCTGGAATAGATCGAAAGTCTGAACTATTATCTACACTCGTAATAAATAGGCGCACTAATAGGTTCAGTTGAAAATTCTGATACCTTGATAAGACACTTTTGTCCACAGGATCATATTGGACTAGTCTTCTTTTAGGAGCTTTATAACTATTCCTAGGAGGCATTCCTTTAGTTCTTTAGTTTTGGACTGTAGAAAGACATTTTGGGGCCTGCTGTGGGTGGACGTCTCATGAATTCCATGCCCATGCAGTACATTCTTGCTGATTATTCAATGGGCTCTACATTGAAGTTGTTTTTCTCTGAGATGATGGCTTAGAATCATTTTGCATGGTTAAACTCCTGCCCTTTTATCTTCATCTACAACCTTGTCCATGCTGCATGAAAATATACTTGCAGGTCACATAGGAGACTACATGTGATGGTTCTTGAAATGGAAGCAAATGTAGACCTTGTGATCTGTGAGAGGTTAAGGTAGTGTGACCCATTGAAGGAGTAGGGGGAAGAATCTCTTACATCTGTATATGATGTAGACAATGATATTGGACAGAGTATATCTGTGATCATGTATAGGGCAGAACCATTCTGTTGATGATACAGCAACAGAAGGAATAACTATAGTTCACAGATTTTGACATAATTGTATGCAGTACATTCTTGCTGATTATTCAATGGGCTCTACATTGAAGTTGTTTTTCTCTGAGATGATGGCTTAGAATCATTTTGCATGGTTAAACTCCTGCTCTTTTATCTTCACCTACAACCTTGTCCATGCTGCATGAAAATATACTTGCAGATCACATAGGAGAGTACATGTGATGGTTCTTGAAATGGAAGCAAATGTAGACCTTGTGATCTGTGAGAGGTTAAGGTAGTGTGACCCATTGAAGGAGTAGGGGGAAGAATCTCTTACATCTGTATATGATGTAGACAATGATATTGGACAGAGTATATCTGTGATCATGTATAGGGCAGAACCATTCTGTTGATGATACAACAACAGAAGGAATGACTATTGTTCACAGATTTTGACATAATTATAAAGTCCTGTTGTAACTTGTAATATCGATGGCTAGAATTGTTTTTTTGCCTCTTTCAGGTTCCGCAATTAGTATTTTTTGGTGTACTTGTCTGCTTGATGTGTTGGTGAGTTATACTTGTTTGGTCATACAGTTACATAAAGAGGGCTGTCTATGCCTTATCTGGTTAATTTCTAATTATAGTTGGTAGTGGACTGCCAAGCCTTGTTGGTCCTTGTTTTTGTTTTTGTTATAATGTGAGACATCTACTATCATAGTTTTTTAGTTGTTTGTACATTTTCAACATATAAAACATGGGAGGATTTTGAAATCTTTACTTTTTGTCAATAGCGATAAGAATTTCAAACAGGCCAACAGTGTTCATAACATTCTGTTTGCCAAATGTTATGTTTTCTGATTTTTTCCTTGAATTACAGTTATATTAAACAGAGGTTGGTGTAAGAACATCCAATAAAGAATTAGTTTGAAATGAAAGTTGATTGTCAAACTTTACATCTCAACGCGCAGTTGAAGATTACACTGAAAACAATGGGACAGAAAAGCCTTAATAAGGAGACTTCACAGTACAAATGCCACTGTGCCAAGAGTCGTTGATGTGGTATGGAAAATTGTTATTAAATTGATACAAGTTGTGAAGAACATATATGTAGGAAATTCATTGTTATCCAAATATTAAAATGCAATGCTGTTAATGTATAATCAAACTATGGTTAATGGGATTGATAATTACAAGCATGCTACATCGAACCAAAAGAGTGCATTTGTTGGTTTTCCAACGATGAGTAAAATACAAATGGCATTTGAAGATTCAATACTCATTTTGCCAAAGCAATGCCAGCACTAAGACAGCTGAAAAATTCCTATTCGTTTTGTCTTCATGTCTAAAGAACTATTGTTGGGGCCTGCTTTGCTAGATTCAAAATCAGGTTTGCTAGATTCAAAATCATACCAAAGGCTTTGGATGATTATATTGTCTTGGGGTGTTTTGATGCCACTGAACAAAGAGAGTCCATTTGGTAGTTCTTCCAATGATAAGTAAAATACATATGCATTTGAAGATTCAATCGTTTTGCCAAAGCAATATCAGCATCGAGGCCGCTGAAAAATCTATGTTTGTTTGTCTTAATGTATAAAGAACTTTTGTTGAGGCTGGTTTGCTCAAAATCATACAAAAGGCTTTGGATGATTGCATTGCCATGGGATGTTTTGATGCCTTCACCTATGAAAAGTTTGAATCTCCAGAAGAATCAACTGGCAGTATTCTTCAGGCAAATTGGGTTACAGAGCTAGAGGTCGAGTGGATTGCTGATGGACTCTGAGATAAGCTGTACTCAAATTATCTTGTTGTATATAGGCTTACAAGAGCAGCTAAAGAATATTGCATCCTTTAAAGCTGTTAATCCAAGAGCCCAAGCTCCAGGCCCATTTGGAAAATTAACTGATCAGGTTTGGAACATTCTGATGTAGACAATGATAGGGTGGATACTGTGATCAGTTGTTTTCGTACTTCTCTAAATGGCATTAAAACTACAGAGCTAGAGGTCGAGTGGATTGCTGATGGACTCTGAGATAAGCTGTACTCAAATTATCTTGTTGTATATAGGCTTACAAGAGCAGCTAAAGAATATTGCATCCTTTAAATTTGTTAATCCAAGAACCTAAGCTCCAGGCCCATTTGGAAAATTAACTGATCAGGTTTGGAACATTCCGATGTAGACAATGATAGGGTGGATACTGTGATCAGTTGTTTTCGTACTTCTCTAAATGGCATTAAAATTAGCACTCCAGTATGTTAGTTGCTTAGGTCAGTCTACATGACAACAATTTGGTTATGCCTTGTGGTAATTACGTATCATTTTTCTTTGTAACTCTAGTCAATGGAGACTTTTCAGTGATGGAAAAAGAAAGAGAAAAAGGGGAAAAACTGAGAGTTCAGTATTCATTTTGACAATTTCAATGTAAGCAAATGACCAATGTTAAGGTTGCTGGAATTTCATGAAAGGATTACTGCTTTTAAAAAATAAAATACTTGTTTGTGTTGCTCTTAACACTAATTATGAGAGTGTTAAATGACCAATGTTAAGGTTGCTGGAATTTCATGAAAGGATTACTGCTTTTAAAAAATAAAATACTTGTTTGTGCTGCTCTTAACACTAATTATGAGAGTGTTAAATCTGATTATCATGCGACAAACTACCTGATTGAAAGGACATTACAAATCATGAAGCTAACATTGTGGATTGGTAAAATCCTGATATGGGAAAGGTGGTGGTGCTCAAGCAGGGATAAATGACATAAATACTTGGTACGATTGTGGGAAGTTTACCAGTCCAAGAATTAAAGGTCCGGGACCACAGAGAACAGTAATGAACTACATACAAGAGCTCAGTTCGTGTGGATTCAAGGGAGTTTAAGGCCATGCTGATTGAGTTGTGTTGGTAATGCGTATAGACAATTGACTCCTCTCATTATGATTGTTTTCTAAAATAAAATGAAGAATCTAAACTTGCAAGGATTTGGGTTTCTTAATGCATTGAACTTGCCAGCTGATCAGTGAGTTGTGTCAACCTTTCACAGATAAGAGTTTGGTAGATTGGATCACCAATCTCCATAATGAAACGGACTGGAGTATGGATTTTGAGGACAGGGAAGGTGAAGTGATAGTGATGCAGTGGACCGCAATAGGGATAACTCTGCAAATTTAACCTTGTCTGTCTTTTGGGTACCTCAAGATAATCACCGTATTGCTTTTGGTGCTTCAATTCCCTTTTTATTTATTGAAAATGCATCATAGATTTCAAAAATTCCCCTTGCATGTAGATTAGGAGTTACATATGTAGACACCATAGTGCAGCCACACCAAATCCCCCGGGCTGCATAAGCAAGGAGGGCTAGCATATCGGCCTTGGTTCCAACCAAAAGAATCCAGTATCTTTTTGGGACACTTAGTCAAAAATCAGATTTCAACCTCCAATAGTCATTCACCGATAAGCAAGTTAACTCATGCATTAAATTGGAACTATGAGCAGAAATACAAATGGCTAAGCATTCAAAAAATCAGCAGCGGAAATAAATGAACAGTAGACAACATTCATTCACACATTTGACACAAATTTCTGGGAAATGCCTCTGTAAAACCCCGAAGGGAAAACCAGTCAAGGAGAGATTCTTTCTTATTGAGCTAATAGAAATTTCTGAGTTACAGCAGCAATCTTTTTCAGCAAACAAATACATAGTACTTATCTCAATCATCAAGCAACATCACCCTAAAAACCTGTGCCCATGACCTTCCTTGAAATCTGTGCTCAGATTTCCATACACTGTACGGTCTGTATGGTCAACGCAACAATAATCTGCATTGGTTTCTGTGCATGAAATCAGTCTCTGTTGTATGGATAAGGACAGCAAATTAATGCACCCAAAATAAGCTTTGATTTTTGTGCCTTATATCTGCTGTACGACTAGCATTAAATCCTGTACTGCCCTGCTAAATCTGTACTGTATGGCCTCCTGAATCTGTACGGTACTGAACTGTATTAAATGCTGAAAATCTCCTTGGGATGTGTGCCACCCTCTCCTTGGGATGCACGCCAATCCTCCTTTGCTGTTACTCTTCTTCTTTCACTCAATCTCTCTTGGAAAGTGTCTCTTCACATTTTTCTCAACCTCTCCTTGAAAAGTGCGCCCCATCTCTCTCACAAGCTCCTTTTATTTATTCATTAATGAGTAACTACCCTAACCCTAGATCTCAATGGCCGAGATTCGATTTTGCTCCACAAGATCAACAAACATGATTTAAGCTTTCGTTGAGTTCACTTAAATCACTTAAGTGACCCAAACTTATAAAGTCACTTTTACTCATTAAATAATAAAAGACCCCACTTAACTTTATAAAATCACTTTACAAAGTCAAGTCACTAGAGAGAGATTCTTGTTTGGTCACTTCTGCATGCTGGGCACCGCCAATGCAGAAGTACCTCTGAGCTACAAAAATTAACACTCCCTCTTAGCGATGGAGGTACTTATGGAATCTCCACCAGAATCTGCCTCCAACCCCATCATCTCATCTACTGTTGTCGCTGCTCCCTCTGAACTGGAATCCACTGCTGCTATCCGTGTTGAACTCTGATATGGAGACCAACCAATCCAAGACATTCTCTTAGGAGTCTCCTCACTCCTCTGAGCATCCAACTGTGTCATCTCATACCCGCTGAGTCCTCAGAGAGTACTGAAAGGTGTCTGAGTCCTCGATATCAACTCACTCCTCTGATCAACCTGCTGACTCTTGGACACTGACACAGAGTCTGAATCCAAGAATCCACTAGATCAAACTACAAGTCGTCCCAACAACCTGTATAACCTCTCACACTGGACACCAAGCAATATTGTTGTGTCAAGAGTAGCGTCCTCTGGATATTGAAACACCAATCCACGAAAGAACACAACTCCACATCCATCAAACTTCAAAGTTGAAACTGAGAGTAAATTTACTGGCAGCTTTGGAACAAACAATACCTCAACCAACTCTAGGAAACCTCTCGACTCTTACTGCATCCAACCCCTTTTATTGCATGTCTGATGCTAGCCCCACAACCCACATAGCAGTGTGAGTCTATCTCTGAAAAATTGAGGAACACCGACCAGATTCCTGTCATATGCTGAGATGGACCACTGTCCACAACCCACACTCCAATGTCCCCAAACATTGCACTATCATTGTCTAAAAGACCAGTCATCAGAGAAAATTCCTTCTCGAACTTCTTAGTAAACTCAACAACCTCAGCTAAAGCTGATACCTCTAGATCCTTTTTCTTCTTCTTGTTCAAACATTGACTAGTGTAGTGGCCAATCTTATGACATGCAAAGCATTTCACTTTGCTCATGTCCTTCTTCTTGTCTTTGCTCTTTCCCACAAGAGCAACATTCTCCTCATCTACACCACCCTCTGCCTTCTCCCGATGAGAACCCTCCCGGATCTCCTCCCGAGTAAAGTCATCCCACAGTGTGCTCCAATCTGGGAGATTCTCTCTTCCCACCACACACTTTATGAAAACATCCCACTCTTTGGTGAATCCCTTGAGGGCTATGCGCACTAACTCCGAGTCTGGAATAATCTCCCCTACAACTGCCAACTCATCCTTCACCTGTCTAAGCCCGGTGAGATAGGAGGCCACACTCTTTCCCTTAGCCATCCTAGTGCTGTGGAGCTTGTCCCTTAGGGCCATCTTCCTGTTCTCGTTCTTGTTCTTGTACAAGCCTTTCAGTGCATCCCACATTTCCTTGGTTGTTTGCTTCTCAACCAAATGTGGAATCAGGTGGTCTCTCACTCCATCCAAGATTATCCTCTGTGCCCTTGCTTCCTTCACCTCATGGAGGTCTAGGGAAATGGGATTTGACGAAGGCATTGTCAGGTACTCACAAACGCCCACAACTTGTTCTCCCTAAGAACCACTGCAATCCTTACCTTCTATTGCAGGTAGTTGGAGATCCCCTCCAACCTATCCTCAGACCGGAGATTGGAAGTCATCCTTGTCCAACTGACAAAGACTCTTTCTTTGCCTTCTTTTTCCAAGCAAAAACCCATGCAAAGCACTGCTATCCAAGTGCCAAACTCTGTCCATTGAACCTCAAAACCCAAGCTCTGATACCATGTAGAAATTTACTAGACAAACACTAAGTCAAAAATCATATTTCAACCTCCAATAGTCATTCACCAACAAGCAAGTTAACTCATCCATTAAACTGGAACTATGAGTAGAAATACAAATGGCTAAGCATCTAGAAAATCAACAACGGAAATAAATGAACAATAGACAACATTCATTCACACATTTGACACAAATTTTTGGGCAATGCCCCTGGAAAAACCACGAAGTGAAAACCAGTCAAGGAGAGATTCTTTCTTATTGAGCTAATAGAAATTTCCGAGTTACAACATCAATCTTTTTTAGCAAACAAATACACAGTACTTATCTCAATCATCAAACAACTTCACCCTCAAAAACTGTGCCCACGACCTTCCTTGAAATATGTGCTCATATTTTCGTACAACTGTACGGTCTGTACAGTCAACACAACAACAATAACCTACCTTGGTTTATGTGCATGAAATCAGTCTTTGTTGTATGGTGTTGTACGGATAAGGACACCAAATTCATGCACCCAAAGTCGACCTCGATTTATGTTCCTTAAATATGTTGTACAACCAACATTAAATGCATGTACGACCCTCCTAAATTTGTATTGTATGGTCTCCTGAATCTGTATGGTACTGTACTGTATTAAATGCTGAAAATATCCTTGGGATGTGTGCCACCCTCTCCTTGGGATGCATGCCAATCCTCCTTTGCTGCTACTCTTCTCCTTTCACTCAATTTCTCTTGGAAAGTGTGCCTATTCATATTCCTCTCAACCTCTTTTTGAAAAGTGCACCCCATCTCTCATAAGCTCCTTTTATTTATTCATTAATGAGTAACTGCCCTAACTCTAAATCTCAATGGCTAAGATTTGATCTTGCTCTACAAGATCAACGAACATGAATTAATATTTCGTTGAGTTCACTTAAATCACTTAAGTCACCCAAACTTATAAAGTCACTTTTACTCATTAAATAATAAAATACCCCACTTAACTTTATAAAATCGCTTTATAAAGTCACTAGAGAGACTTTTGCTCGATAACTTCTGCATGCTGGGCACCGCCAATGCAAAGGTACCTCCGAGCTACAAAAATTGACATAAATATACATTTTCCTAATTAAACAATATACTTACTACTTGAAATGTTGCATGACAATGATGCTTCCATAAGAATGATACAGTGGTTAATCAAATCACATCTCACATCTTCCTATCAGGGTGTTAAGTCATCAATTGATCCAAAAAAAATCCCTTTCCAAAGGAGCATATCAACAAAGAAACTTGTATTATGTGGTAATGTGAATCCAATATGATGAAGATGGTCCTTATTGCAAAATTGTTATGAAGGGCCAACCGCCCAAGGATATGAGCCTTAACAAGGACTTGAGTCTTAAATGAAGAGTGTGACTGCTATTTATCATGACACCCAATCCATCATAGTTTGTGATCATGGACATGCCATTTTTTTATTGAGATGATACTCTATTGATCACCTCAGCTTAATCTTATCACAATTTTCCTTTGTTTGATATTTTGTAAATGGTTTTCCTTGGGACCATCTCCAACCCTTCCAAATAGGCCCATACGAACCCAAATTTACTCTGAATGACAAATCAACCGGAATTATTAAACAAAGTGTTGTAAAATTCTAACAGTGCACAACTTGAAGATTTTAAGAGCAATGCAAATTTCTCCAAGATAACCACTTCCTTTCGCACTTGTCCCACAACCCCATGTATGAAAGCCTTTCTTCACCAATTGCTTCCCAAAAAATGTGGGAAGTAACATCCATTGTCCTTTTTTCTGTTGAAAAGGTTCAAATTGAATGTGCAACCATATCCTATCCTTGTCAATAATCCAAATAGCCCCAATGCATCAGTTTGGAAACCAATTGCCATGCTCACCATATCCTTTTAAGAGCACATGAACCTTAAATTGTAAAACCTTCCTCTGTGTCAATTATATCACAGAGTCCAAAAAGGGCTAGTTATACAAGTCACAAGGGTAGCACATTGACTCATAATGGTGCACAAGGATTTTCCAAGCTGCATTACCAATCACAGGCCTAGCGACCCATTTAAAAGTTGGTGCAATCCCATGTGTGTGTGCACATGTATTGGTTAAAGCTATATAGATCTTAATATATCAATGATAGCCCCTAGTCCCACTTTGAATATTGGAAATATATGGTGGAGTAGTTTAGAGAGAAAGAGACAAAAAGTAAGAAAACATAACTTGCAGTGAGGATTATGTTAATAAGGGGATCCAACATACATGGGGAGTGTCTTGAGTGACCCATTATTTAAGCTTATGTTCAATCTTGTGCGAAATCTAATCCCAAAGAATTCTAATAGCCAAAAAGGGATATCTAGGTAGCACACGATATGACCTGGATGAATGGACTTCCATTTCTTATAAATCCACATTGGGTGTTGTTCCACATCACATGTTTAATTGTTCATGGATTATGGCAATCTACACACCATCCATTCATAAATCCAATATGACAAAGTTGGTCTTTGACTTCTAAACCATTAAGAAAGAAGAACCACTAGAGGACTTGAGTCATAAAAGAACAATGTCACTATTAGATATCGTGACACCTAACACATTGGTTTTTTTCCAAGGAAAACCTTGCAGGAAACTCAAGGGATGCTTTCCCACATTCATGGATGTCATTCTTAGTCAACCTGTCGATGTAGACTAGTGCACCTATAACCTAGGGGGATTTGAACCAGGAACTTGTTAGCATGAAATTAGCCAAATTCCTAGCAACATTTGTGACAACTGGTTGAGCTAATCCCTTGGGCTAATCCATTATCATTGTGATCATGGACATGCCATTTCTAACTGAGGCAATATGCCATTGATCTCTTTGACCTAATATTATCACATAGTTCCTTCATTCAATACTTCATAATTAGTTTCCCATCAAACCAACTCCAATCCTTCCAAATAGGCCCATAATAATACAAACTTAATATGAACAAATAATTCATTGGAATCCTCTCTTATAGTGCCAAAAAAACATAACAATTTCCAATGTCACTACTAGATATTGTGACACCTAATCTATTATAGTTTGAGATCATGGACATGCCATTTCTAATTGAGACAATATGCAATTGATTGGCTTGGCCTAATTTTATCACATAGTTCCTTTATTCAATACTCCACAAATAGTTTCACACAAGACCATCTCGAAGCCTTCTAAATAGGCCCATAAGAATGATAATTTAATTTGAACAAATAATTCATTGGAATGCTCTCTTAGAGTGCAATAAAAACAACACTCTATAACTTTAAGCTTTTGGGAGAAATTAATCTCTCTCCAAGATAACCATCTACTCGCACCATTGTCCCACAAATAACCTCATATATGAAAGTCTTTCTTTACCAATTGCTTTCCAACAAATGTCACTAGTAACCCTAGTTATATTTTTTTCTTCTTAAGTGGAAAAGGTCCAAATTGAATGTGCAACCATATCCTAACCTCCATGAAAATCCAAATAGCCTCATTGCATGTTTGGAAACCAATTTCCATGCTTACCATATCCTTTAAAAAACACATGGACTAGAAATTGTAAGAGCATCAATGATGTCAAAAGTCCAAAGGGGCATGTGTGGCATGACAAATATGACACATGTGCCCATTGTACCCAGGGGTGCATTGGGTACATGTGTAGCATGCCAAATATGACAATGCCAACTAACAAGTGGAATTCCTTCCTTCTTCTTTTTACCCACCCATAGAAAACTAAAGCATCCCCTTCTTATCTTTTCTAAAATGCTCTTTGACACATGTGCTAAGGAGATCTAGTATACATGAATGCTCTTGAGTATAGCCTTTAAAAAAACCAACCTTCCACCAATATAAATCCACCTATAACACTAATAAGTAAGCTTAGTTTTTATTTTCCTGCAAAGCTACATTGAGTCTGCCACTTTATAATCATTTGGTTTCAAAAGATATCCCAAATAATTTATACCATTATCCAAAGGCTCCGAACGAAAGGAGTATTGATGAAGGATATATGCTTCCACTTTAGGGGATGATTCATTACAAAGGATTATAGATTTGTTATCATTTATTTCCATCCCGATCGCCAAACAATTTTTTTATAAAATGTGCTTCTAAGACCTCCATTCCCTTACTGTGCCATCCCCAAATACAAGAACATCGTCAACAAATAACAAATGTGTTAACTTTTTTTCTTTTACTACCATAATTCCTTTGACAGAACCTTCAAGTCTTGCATAATTAATTAACCTACTCAAACTCTCGGCTATAAGAAGGAACAAAAAGGGGTCAAAGGGAAACCTTGTCTCAAACCCCTCGAGGCTTTAAAAAACCCCGAAGGAGTGTCGTTAATGAGTATTGCAAATGAATCCTATGACACACAACTGAAGATCCAATCGACTACATCTAGCCTCAAGCCTATTTGGAGCAAGACCAACCTAAGAAAAGTCCAATTGACTTTATCGTAGGCTTTGGCTAGATCAAGCTTCATAACAACTGCTGGTAACCTTTTTGTCCTAATGGTATGCAAACCCTCCCATGCTGAGCCAATTGCCTCCAATATTTTTTTGTTAAAGAGAAAACCAAATTGTTCCTCCAAGATAAAAGTCAACAAGACCCCTTTGATCATGTTAGCAATCATTTTAGCTATAATACTTTGTAAATGAGCTTACAAAATGAAATATCTATGAAGTCACCAAAGGAATTAGGGTCTAACCTCTTAGGAATCAAAGAAATAAAATTTTCATTGAGAGCTCCCGAGATTCTGCCAAAAATCTTGACTAAAAACAAGGAGAAACATTCTAGCGAAGGTTTTTAAATTTACAAAATTTGGCAAAATTTTCAAAAAAACCTCTGCTACAACCTCCTCTATTGGCTGCGTAGGTTTTAATGGATGTTCCATGTAACTGAAAAAAATTGGTTGGGTGGAGGTTGTAGTGGAATTTTTTTCCCGATGCTTTTATTGTCAAAATGCACCGATCCACCATTACATAAAACACCCCAGTGCGTACCTAAACATAAAACGCACCGACACTGTTAAGCCCTAATATTGGCTCATTACCCCTTAATTGGGGCATATTAGATTAGTAATGTTATTTTATTTATGTCGGATTTAGGCCATTAGTTGTAATTTAGATTAGTAATGTTATTTTATTTATGTCGGCTTTAGGCCAT
>SNQJ01S0045294.1:50447-66343 GCA_010110895.2 Picea sitchensis | reverse complement strand
TAGTAATGTTATTTTATTTATGTCGGCTTTAGGCCATTAGTTGTAATTATACCTCCTAGTCTCCTATATATACCAAGGATACATTTTCATTTTGAAGCATCTTGTACTTGAACATTTAAGTGGGGTAAAAGGAGGTTGCCCCCTCAAAGAGGCTTATTATATGAAATTCTCTCTTTTTCAAGGCGTTGAGTACTTTTTCTGAGGATTTTCTATGCTATATTGATATTTGGTTCTTAACAGACACAACCTTACATAAAATGTCTCGGTACATACATAAAAACAAAAACTCACCAGTGCACCATTACATAAATGACCGGTGCATACATAAAATGAAAACACACCAGTGCGCCATTACATAAAATGCATCGGTGTGTACATAAAACGAAAACACGTTGGTTTTCCATTACATTAATGCCTCGGTGCATACATAAAACGGAAACGCACCGGTGCACTTTTATTTTATGCCTGTCCCAATACTTGTATAATTCGTCTGTGTCAGTGCCTGTATTTCCCTGTGCACCGAAATGTATTGACATTTCAAATATTCAAGGCGAGATGTTGGCGTCATTCTTTATTCCAAAGCACCGATGTTTTTATTACATATAAAACATCGATGTGTTTATTTTATTTAAAGCACCGATGTGTTTATTATATTTAAAGAATCAATGTGCCTTTATCACATTCCCACTATAAAATTCTAAAATGATACATATTATCACATGTTATATGCACCAATGCTTCAGTGTAATTAATATGCACCAGTGCTTCATTATGCTTAATATGCACATATGCATATAGCCCTTTAAAAATCACTGATTTCTATATTATTTCATACACCATTTTGTGAGTTCATAAGAATGCATCGATATGTATATATTTTAATTAATTGTTTTTTTACAAACATTTTTTACAATAATAATTTTTTATATTTTTGTTATTGCATTTTGATATAATGATTTCATTAATGCCTTATACAACGGATTACACCTCTGTTTTTTGCAACAATATAAATTATTCACATATTAATTAATCAATTATTTGCAACAATGTAAATCATTCACATATTGATTAATAAACAACACATCATTTGACAATACAATAAAATAAGAAACTTGTTTTATTATATATGAATAAGAGACTCATGGTCATACAAAATGGGACAACGTAAAGGTTCACCATAATAAAAATGGAACCACTATGTAATTGTTACAATTATTGGTAACATGTCACCATGGATTTGAGACATTATGATCACTACATTAAGAAAAATCCCTAATTTTTACAAACCGATATTCCAAAACACACAACTTGTAGTAGCATTTTATTATATTGATTATCAGCCATCACTTGAATTGGTGTCATCATTCGAGTTGTGTGCATCCCTCATTTCTTGATCAGTTGTAGGCGATATAGTACTTTGGTTATCTAAACAGATGTTTTCTTGCTCGACTTGTGTTTGATGTTCCAACTGTTCATTTTCCATTTACAAACATAGAAATAAAGTGTAATAAGTAAATCTACATTTATAATATAGTAGAATATACATGATTGTGTAAATAAAAAAACATGCCATATCAACGAGTGATTAATAAACCATACACATGCTTTCGAAGCTTTGCCTCATGTCATATAACAAAAGATCTTCTGTTGGCTCCTTTCCATACTTTGTTTCGTGCATGTTTAATGCACCATGACAAAGCATAGTTGATATGATTGATATAAAAGTTTCTTATTGTTTAATTAATTATAAAACAAGGGAAGTTAAGCAACATAACTACTTACAAATTATTCAATTAAACCTTGATACTTCAACATATACTCACAACCCTCACTTAACCAAATGTTGATCAATTGTTCGGTTGACTCTTTTTTGTATGTTAGCACCTATTAGAAAACATCCATGGATGAGTGTAAATTAATTATTTAATTATAAAGATCACAACAAATATGAAAACTTAAGTAACGTCGAAAATGTAAGTACTCACAAACTTTGCGATCAACCATTTTTTTCCTTGTCGTCTTGTCTTTTGTGTTGACTAGGTTCTATTTTTTTTTCTGAGACAAAAAATTGAAAATTATTATTTAATATGACAAATAAATTTGATGTACATAAAATAATAAATGAATGATCACATACCTTTGATGCACGTTGTTGTTGGAATGCATCCTCCTGTGATGCAATTATGTTCATTTTTTTACCATCTCCTTGTACATTTTTTTGGACATCCCTACGCCGTATTGACTTTCCCCTCGTTTGTCCCTTGGAATTTTCATAATCTTCTTGAAAAACGAAAAAGCAAAATAATTTTTTCTAAATGGACATGAAAGTAAATACAACAAAACAAATTAATTTGGTAATTATTGGAACATGTTATAGAAAAAACATGTTTAGTAATAGTACATTTTATATGATTTTATTTTTATTTTTATTGTAAACTTTTGTTATTGCAAGTTTCATGGGTCTTATTGACCATGGATTTGGAAACACTTCTTGAAGTCACTGGATTGGTTTTTGTATTGTAAGTGGAAATTACATCTATACATTCTTTCTAATATATCCCTCAAACCTCTGTAAAACAATTTAAAACTTGTTAGCGACTAATGTTAAGAAATTCATTTTTAGTAAAAAGTTAAAGAAAAACTTAATGTTAATTACATTTTGATCCATTCGTTTCTTCTCTTTGCAACATTTTCATAAACAACTAAAAGATAAACATTTCGAGAAAATTCCATAAAACCATCTACTAGAAGATGTTCTCCTCATAGTTACTTATCCACTAACCTAGGAAGCTCTTCTTCTTAAAAAAATCATAAAAACCAATATAAAACTCTTCATGATATTCACCTCACACCAATAAACCATTATTATACACAAAAACTTTCTTCACACATGTCATTTCAACTAGAAAAATCTTCTTCATGATATTCACCTATTTTCTCAAAACCTTGCTAACATTGACTTGCATCGAATCAATCATATTTAAATTTGTATTTTTCTTTGAAATTCACTTTTTCAAAGATTTAAAAGATAAAAATTAAACCATTAATAAATCAATTCGCTAATTGCTACTCATGTGAAAGAATCTACTTGAGTTGTATCTTTTCACTGAGGTCTTTTGTTCCAATACACTGGTGGGGTTCACTAATTGCTACTCATGTGAAAGAATCTACTTGAGTTGTATCTTTTCAATGAGGTCTTTTGTTCCAATACACTGGTGGGGCCATTCACTATCTAGAAATTATTATATGGTGTATTTATACTCCTTACAAGCAAACAAAAACATGCCAGCAATAATGTTATTATCAAGTGCAATAATTATTATAAAAAAGTATGTATCATGGTTTACATGTGGCAACAATTTTACTAAATACCAAATAATACTACATTCTATCCGATTTTCAACATGTCCTTGGTTGACAGGGCAATGATTAGTAAATTCCAAATTCCAAATAATGTTATACTCTATACTTTTCAATATGTCTCTGGTTTACACGTGGCAACACCTACTAAGTTCCAAATAATGTGATATTCTATAATGTTTTCAACGTGGCACCCAATTAGGTGAAGTGTAGTGTAGGTGGTGAAAAGTGGCATTTATAAGGGCATGTCTACAAATGAAGTGGAGCTAATATTTATTTAATACCTTACCTCGAGTACGTAACGTTCTTAAATAAAAGACATATATTTAGTCAAAGATATTTACACCGCCCCAATCCACATGTTTGGTAGTGACTTCATTTGCTTTGCCCGTGGCACACTATCAAACTTAACAAGTGCAATTTTTGTGTGGAGTTGGTATGCAAAATTTCCTACACTTAAAGAGGCTTAGATTTAGTCAAAGGTATTTAAAGAGTCACCGCCCCAAATCTAGATGTTTGGTATGAATGGATTCGTTTTTGACCATGTTATAAAAGAAAGAATATTGATATAGAAATTGCTTTCAAGCTATGAAAAATATTTAGAAACTTTCCAATTTAGGAGAAGTATTTGTAAAGATGTTATCACATGGATTAATTTAAGTGACTGAGTGTTTTGAATTTCATAAAAGAGTTTTTGGGATCAATTCTCATATTGGTTATCGTTGATGAGTGTTTTATTTGATGTCTCTATTAGATCAAGGGTCGTAGTCAACACTAATTAGTTTGCATTGGTTACTATCCACAAATGTAAGGAGGTGTCGAGAAGTTTCCCCATCAAGTGTTTCTTGGAAAAAAAAATATTTTGGAAAAATTTTACTTTGGAATTTACAAAGCTTTTAAGGTGGGTAAGTTTTTATTAACAACCCCTATTTTTTATTTGGAAATGGATAGATATACATAGACTACCTTAGTGTTTCGAGTGGTGCATATAACCCTCGCACCCCAACACCATGGAACAATGTATTTGACGAGGTCCAAAGGGAAACACCCTTGATGGTTTCTCAATGCCATTGATGGTTAAGTGATGCAACCCCCCTACCCTCCTGGGGTTCTGCGACCTCCCGATCTAGGATCTTTCTTTCTTCTGAGTCGAATTGACTCTCTGGGCCTTTGCTAGACCCTTATTAATCCTACACACGTCCCCTTTTCTTCGGTGCACAGGTCCTGTAAGATCCGCTTGGTTTCTATGGTCATGATTCGACCGTTACCAATCTGCCTCGTCGATCGACGCTTCACAACAATTGCGGGCCGCCAATGTGCTCACCCTTTACAAAAGAGCCATGTCCCCGCAATTTGAAAGTGCTCACCCGATCTCCTTTTGATCGTGCCTGTTGATCTCCTGCCCCGACGAGATCAACGACTCTAGCGCATTGCGGACTGTGAACTAGCACGTTCATTAATTTCGCCTCTGCTCCCCGCAATGATTCCCTACCATCGATTTCCCTTCTTAGATCGATGACCCTAATTTACTTCGGGTTTCTAGCCTTCGAAAATCTCAATTTCTCACATTCCGCAATCTCCTTTTGCTAAGCCCCTTCTTTGCATGTGTCCTCGGGCTGTGTCCTTACACAAACGTGCGATTCTAGATATCCATGATCTGTCGACACATAGCTCCCGTTCAGATCAATGACTGCGTATGATTCCGACTTTCCGGCCTTCGGGAGTTTCAACTCTCAAACTTTGCTTTTCCCGTATGACAATCTTCTGGAGTGGAAGATCTATCGACACCTATCCCCCTTAATCTATGGCCACAATATCCTCCGCGAGTCTGGCCTTCGGGACTTTCAATTCTCAAATTCCCGTTTCTTCCAGAGAGATTTCTCCGAAATGGAAGATCGTTTGCCACACGTCCCCTTCAATCAACGGTTTTGCTCCTGCTTCGGGACTTTGGCCTCCTCAACCAAATCAACGGTCTTTTGACCTCCTCCTCGACTGTAACACCCTGTTTCCCCCAGATTGTAAATATAACTGAACTGGCCAAGGACTATGGAAAAACTCATAAGTATGAATGTGTGCTGTAAATGGACCTGCAGGAAGAGGTCAATGAATGTAAATGATAGTTGAATTAATTGCAGAACTGCTGAGAGGGGATGTCTGAAAAGACCACGGTGGTGGAAGGCACACGAAAAGGTGGCGTTAACTTCTTGAGAAATTTAGATCTTGTATTTGGACTCCACTGGGCGGGAGAACCAAAAGCGGCTCGGCGGCCACGAAAATTAATGGCTACATGACGGTAGGCGGATGTCTTGATGAGGGGATGGGATGGTGAACACGTATCCGTGGGGCGTCGGCACGTCGGTCGCGGAAATCGTGCATTCCTTCCATTCCTCGGTGTCCATTCCATTCCATTCCATCCATCCATCCATCCATCCTTCCTGTCCTTTCGTCCATCCATTCCATCCATCCTCCATCCATTCCATTCCATCCATCCGTCCATCCATCCATCATCCATCCCGTCGTCCTCCATCCATTTGTCCTCGATCACGCCGTCCTCCATCCATTCTTCCTCCATCCATCCATCCTTTCCATCCATCCATCCATCCTTTCCTTTCCATTCCTTCCATCCATTCCATCCATTCCATGTCCTCTTCCATCCATTTCCATTCCTCCCTTCCTTTCCTCCATTTCCTTTCTGTCCATCCTCCTTCCATTCCATCCATTCCATCCTCCATTCCTGTCCATTCCTCCATCTCCATCCATTCCTTGTCCTTTTCCATCCATTTTCCTCCATCCATCCTTCCTCTGGTCAGCTCCTTTCATTCCATCCTCCACGTCCATCCGTCCATTCCATCCATCCTTCCATTCCTTCCATCTCCGTCCTTCCATTCCTTCCATCCTCCATCTTTCCTTCCATTCCATTCATCCATTTCCTCCTTCCATCCAGTCTCGTCCATCCATCCTTCGTCTTCCATTCCTTTCCATCCTCCACTCCGGTCTCCATCCATTCCTCCATTCCATCTTTCCATCCACTCAAGATCTTCTCGATAGAACTTGCACGGGGCAGTCATAGGTGTCTAGAATATCGGATGGTGACATACACAGATGATGAGAGCTCAAATTTGCAGTTATGAAAGAAATGATGGATAAGGGTTATATTAGAACCAGCGTGTCCCTTTGAACGATGCGTAGGCAGAAAATAAAGATGGCACCTTTAGACTGTGTATAGATTACAGACGACTTAACAAAGTAACCATAAAGAACAAAATACCCCTTGCCCAAGATCGACGATCCATTTGATCAGTTGAGAGTTGCGTCTATTTCTCAAAGATTGACTTGAATGGGATACCATCAAGTCCGAATCAAGAATTGAAGACATCCATAAGACCTCTTTCTGGACTCGGTATGGTCATTATGAGTTTGTGATGGTACCATTTAGGGTTTAACCAATGCCCCCGCTACCTTCATGTGTTTAATGAATGAACAATATACTCAGTAAATTTAGATAAATTTGTACTAGTTTTATTGATGATATCTTAATCTACTCTAAGAATAGGAAGAACATGAAGAGAATCTTAGACTAGTGCTGCAAGTACTAAGGCATGTCTATGCTAGAGACCAAGCAAGTGTGACTTCTTTCGGAAACAAATACACTACTTGGGACATGTTTTGTCAAAGGAAGGTGTGATGAATCTGACAAGGTCGAGGGTCTATCATTGAATGTCCTACCCCAAAGGATGTCTCGGACATTAGATCCTTCATGGAGTTGAGATACTATAGGAGTTTATAAAAAGATTCTCCAAGATTTGTTCACGTCGATGCTGCCCTCGAGGAAAAGAGGAAAGAAATTTTGTGGACACATCTACGAAGAAAGATTTCAAACCTTGAGCATTTACTAACCCATAGCTTTGTTGAAAATCTAAGGCCGGTGACTTCCTTGTGTGCCACCGGATGCGCAAGAAGGAACTCGGAGGAGGAGTCATATATCTTGAAGGAAAGTGATCTATGAATCCCGAAAATTGAATGAGCATGAGGTCAACTGTGACTCATGATGCAAGGATTAGCTGCCATGGTGCATGCCTTAAAAATGTGGAGAGCATTATCTCTGGAAGGAGAAATTTGTACCATGTGAGATCAACGTGGATTACGGTATTTGTTTGATCAACCCAAGCTCAATACTAAGACAAGCTAAAAGATGGATGGCCCCTCACTTGGCGAATTTGATTTTGAGTAACTTTGTCGAGGTAAGGATAATAGAGATTGTGATACCAAGAAACATGAGAATGATTCCACTTTGGCGGTGAGTACAATGAGGCAGGATATCAGAGCGAGAGTCCGAAAGCCTGAAACAGTTTGCTAATTCAGTACGGCTTGTACCTCTGTGAGAACCCATTTGGAGTAAAATCTGAAAGGCTATCCAAGGCCAGCCCAGGAAGAGTCTACTTACATCTGAGATAGGCTGGCCATTTCCCAATTGTGGCTGACTGAAGGTTCATCATGGATGAACTACATGAAAGACCCTACACTGGTCACCCAGGATACCGGAAAATGATTATTGCCACCCGAAGACAGTTTTACTTGTCGGGATTGAAGAAGGACATATGTAAATATTTGGCCCAATGCATAGAATGCCAACGAGGTTAAAGCGAGGAACATCGACACCAGTGGGATGCACCCTTTACCCATCCAATGGAAATGGGAAACCATCTCATGGATTTTATCACCGGAATTTACCGACTTCAACGAGACGAGAATGATACCATTATGGTGGTGATAGATAAAGCGAAACAAGTAACTTTCAAACTCATTTCCCGATCAAATGACGCAAGAAGCGTGATATTACCACCAGTATTTATGAAAGGTGTTTTAGGCTGCCGCGGTATCGCAGAAAGGATAATATCATGAGACACAAAATTTACTTCAAAATTGTGGAAAGCGTTGATGGCGGGCTTAGAGACCAAATTGTTGTTTAGTACCGCCTATCACCTCAAACCGATGGACAAACAAAAGGCAAATTGGATATTAGAAGATATGTTAAGGCCATGATACATCTGACCCTAGGAAATGGGAAGACTACACATGCATTGGTAGAAATTTTGCCTACAACAAACACAAGCATCCTTAAAGCCCGAGGTCGATGAGAGTTCTCTGGAAGACAATGTAACACTCGGTCAATTTTGAGCAATCTGTGAACAAGATTTCTTTGGACTGAGCATGGTGAAAGAAATGGAACAACAAGTGACTCGAATAAAATGCGAGGTCACCGAACGAAGAGAAAAGATATCTTGCGATCAAAGAGAACTCAGAGTTTAAGCGAGACCATGTATATCTCGAAATTAAGCCAGAGTTCTAAAATGGGATCTTGTGCAAATTGGCACCCGTTTGTGTGGACCTTGCGAGATTCCTGAGCCAGTGGGACCTTTAGCCTATAGGATAGCACTTCCTTCCACAATAAAAAGCACATAATGTTTTCCATGTTTCCTTATTGAAATATATGCGATGCTAATCATATAATTAGTGATGCGGCTGATCCAGTGGAACGGAGGAAATTCTGCCCGGAGACGATGCATATTGGACGAGAAGGAAACCAACTGGAAACGAACCATTTACCGCGGAGTCAAGGTGCGGTCTGGAAACATTTTAACGGAATGAGGCTACATGGGAAATGGAAGTGTAGGGCAGGCATATCCGATTTGTTTACTTACATGTAATTCATGTTAGTAGCTAAGAACATCGAGGCGATGTTCCTTTTAAGAAGGAGGAATTGTAACACCACATTTCCCCAGTTGTAAATACAGCAGCCAGGACTATGTAAAACTCATAGAGTATGAATGTGTCTTTGTAAATGGACGCGGGGAAGAAGTCAATGAATGTGATAGTTGAATTAGTGCGAGAGCTGGCGAGAGGATGAAAAAGAGACCGATGGTGGTGGAAGGCACCACCTAAAAGGTGGCGTTAACTTCCAGCGAGAATTTAAAAATACATTTGGACTCCAGCTGGGAGAACAGCGGCTGTCCCCAATTAATGGCTCTACCTTGGTGGTTGCGGATGTCTTGATGAGGGATGGGATGGTGAACCCACCATCAAGTAAAGACCGTCCGGGCGATCGGTCTGCGAGAAATGGTACCCTACATAACCTCGGGAGAGGATAAAGTGCTCGGTAGCTTGGTGAAGAAATGACAGCAGAGGGAATATAGCAATTTCGCAGCGGTGAGTGATATGAGAGGAGGGAGGATTGCAACCTCTGGGCAGCGGAACCAGAGAAGGCGAGGTCTCGGGGACATCGTCAGTCTCACTTCCGGGGTGGCTAGTGGTAAATCCATTTGGAGTCCCTAAGCCTACGGTTTGGTGGAGACAAGCACCCCTCTCAGCGGTCGTTTTCCATTGCTGAACTTACTTACGATGATGTTTTACTCATATTACATTTGGAGTATATCTGTCACATATGTTCATAGACTTGTGGAATTTGTACATGTTTTTCACATGTAGGAATGTCTATGTATTAATTGATGACAAGGAGTAGATACTAGCTCATAGAAATGTAAAATTGCCAAGATTTGCAGCATGAGAGTGTTCTCGTAATGTTTGATATGAATAAGTGGATATATGCCCTTCACAAAAGGATACTATGCCCGTAAATGCGATTGATAAAAGGAATATCATGCCCGGTATTCTGGAAGTTGTCTTCCTTTATAAAACTACAGGAAATACCCATTGGGAATCTCTTCTTAGCGGTTCCCTCCTTGGAAAGGTTCACCAAGAACCCGAAAAAAAGGACCCGAGCAGCTAGAGGCCTTGTATTAACCACACTTGCGAGGATGAACGATTTTATTAAGGTTCCATGGTGGTAGCGTTGTGAGAAGTGGCAGATCGACGGATGAGATCACCAGTCAGGAACCATAGTCATCGACCATTAAGGTGTAATGCTTACCCCGCCCCTCCCTTCCTCTATCACCCGTGATAGCGAGGAAGTGGGATCAATCCAGGAGCCAAAACGGTCACGGACCGTTAGATCCTGGTTTCACATTGCAAATAAACGTTGGATGGAAAGGTCGCGAGGATTAATACCGAGGGCGAATGTCTGAAATGGTCTGACGTGGGATCTTGGATCATAGTCCCAGAGCCCCTAAATGAACCTACCGAGAAGATGCGCCGGAGTTAAAATTTAGTGTGTAGAGGAAGAGTCCTAACCGTCGATCTCGGAAGGACACGAGTCAACATCCCGAAGAAGTCGTCGGAACCTTGAGTTCATTGGGATTTTGTTAAGTCTGAGAATCAATACCGTGTGGTTCTCGAAACCCCAAGAAAGGATCCTAACCGTTGATCTCGGCGGGACACGCGTGTCGCCGGTTGGGAAGCGTCGGGGATTTTACGCTCAGCATCGGGAAAATTTAGGAGTGTGATTAATAGGAAATCGCGATCTGCGATTTTCCGATCAATATCTGAGCGATCAGATGCTTAGGGATGCGTGGCGGCCGAGATCAGAAGGTCGGGGTTGGGGAATGGGGTACCGGATGAAGTCTCATGCACAAGGGGAATCAGCGATCTGGCGATTCTCCGTCCCTGAGGATCCATTAAGCGGGATCGCGTGTGGCGAGATCCAGTCGGAGTTCGACATATCGGAGGTTTTCGGATATATAGAACCCTTGCCGAATCGCGATCATTGATGATTTCCAGAGCGAAGTCAACAGATCGATAGCCGAGGGGCGCATGGCGAAGATCCGAGGTGAGGAGTTAAAACATATCGAGTTTGGGACATGAAAGCCTTACTTTGTGAAACCGCGATATGCGAATTTCTTACTCCATCATAATCCGTTGATCCAAGGGACACGTGTCGGAGCATCCCACGGGGAGAATCGGGGAATCGGGGATATCGCCAAGTCACGGGTATAGGTGTTTGTGTCGCTTCGCCAAATCTCGCGAGAGCAGACAAGAAATTAAGGCGTGGTCTTGTGAGCGTGGTAGTTTGTGACCGGGGTTTCTGCTTGGGAAGCCGTACGCTAGAACACATGGGGATGTCGGAGGACAGGTTAAGTACATGTACCTCGGCACATAATCCGAGGAAGCTAGCGAGAAGGTTGTATTGGGTCCATATAAAATAGATGCGTATGGACTAGGGCTTAACCAAGTGTAGGTAGGAGCGGCAAAGTGGCGTTGAAAATTCGTTTCCATCGGTGATGCGAGTTAGAGAGGGACATGGATCTCGACACCCGCCAAACTAGAAACCCCGATTCCCGATATTTAACCAGGGGTTGTCATTTTGCAAATGCCGGTTTTTTCTGGAGATTTCTCACTTGTGGGGGATTAATCCAAAGTTTTTTAAAAATTATGATAGTGGGTGGGTTACATCGACCAACGATTGAGATCTCGCCGGGCTTCGACGCTTTCACTCTCTTGTTTCCTTTAGAGTGCTCCGTACTCAGAGTTCTAGATGCAACCTGCGTCCACTTTCAAATCAGCAACGTAGTCCACTGGGACTTTGGCCTTCGAGGATTTCAAATCTCAACAACCACAAAACTCCAGAGTGAATCATGGAGTGTCGAGATCCTCAACAAGCGTTGTTCTCCTTGATCAACAACTGTCCAATGGAGTGAATGTTTGTCCTCCACATGTCCCCTCGCAGATCAACGATCCACGTTCCTTCCTTCAGATCAACGACCCTTAGATGTTTCGGGCTTCGACGCTTTGGGACATTTCAAAACACAACTTCACAAAAATTATGGAGTACGAGTCTCCGAAGTTCATGATCTGGTGACACCTATACAACCCAAATCAACGGCTCCCAACTGCTTCGGTTGTTAGGCCTTTTGTTGATCTCAAATATCAACTTTTCCTTTGATTTTCTCCCGGAGTACTTTCTCCCAGAGTTCACTGATCTTTGCCACATACCACCCTTTACGGATCTAACAATCCAGATCTCTTCGGCTCGTCGACGCTTTGGTTCTTTGGCTCTGCGGTGCTTTGACTCTTCGGCTTCGGAGTCTCAAACTCATGCACTCGTTTCTCCCAGTGCTTTACGGGAATTTCCGTCTGGCGACATGTACGCCAGCGATCAATGGCCGGGGATCGCACCTGAGTCTTTAGCGATTAAGTCTCCCTATCCAAAAAGCTTCTGAAGTTGTGGATCTTGTTCCACTTGTCCTCCTTGGCGATGGATGGTCCCCACTCACTTAGGGACTTTGACAAGTCCACTCTGTTGCACAGGATTAAGTCTGGATTCACTTACTCACGGATCCAGCGGTATCTTTGGTCCTTCTTGCTCAAACCTAACGGATGGGATACATTCCTCTCCTCGGCGCTCTCCTTTGTTCCTTTGAATGTAGATGGGCCGATCCGGATCTCTTCTTAGCCCGGCTAATCGGCGACTATTGTATCTCCTCCTTGACTTTGACTGCTGACTTGGAATATTTTTGTCGATGTTCCCAAAGGCTTGAGCTGAACTTTCTCGCCGACCCCAATTATGCGGGTCTCTCTTAGCAGCTCTTAAATCGTTATCTGCGAGTTTTTAGGACTTTAGAATAAGTCGTCTCCACTGCATTATCCCTTGACTTGATGATCTCCTCAAGGATTTCGATCTCCCATGCATACCTTGCGTTTAAAGTTTCCTCCTTTTCAGATCGGAAAGATTTCTTGAAAATAAATACTTCTGTCACGGCATTCCTCCTGCTCGATGCACACCTTGCGGATCTCTATAGAGTGTTCAACAACACTATGAGTATATTCCTATGATACTCTCTTCTCCTTGAACTTGACAAAGACTTCTCTGTGCATGCTTGCACGCCTTCGATGCCACACGGCGAGGAGCTCTGATTCTCAACAACTCTTTGTTTCTCTTTGAACTCAACACAAAGTTGTTCATGTTCACTCCTTGCACTTCTTTTGATGAGGTTCAATGGTATCTCTCTTGAGCTTCTATGAGGTTAACTCAAATGCACATCATTACACTTTCGTTGTGGACCAATGTGTACTCACTGCACTTGAAACTCAAAGGCGAAACAATTGAAACTTATACAATAATTCACCGGTTCATACATTCAAAACATGAATGACATATAAAATCACAACAATGAACACAAATACATAAACACCGCGTAATAGGGGAAAATTGTTTTTTCTATTGTGTCTGTGTCTATCTGAGATGTTTTATAAAAGCGGTATCGTGAGAGTCCCAATTCTCAAGCTCTCTATAAATTATCTAGAGGTAGTGGGGGCCCAGGAGGCCCATATGAGTGATAATAGTGGAGGCCATTCAATGTAGGTGGACTAGGTCCACTATATTGATAATAGTGGAGGCCATTCAATGTAAGGTGGACTAGGTCCACTATATTATTAAATAAGGCCCACTATGGTAGTTAGATATAATAAATGGGTATTTAGATATAATAAATGTAAGAGGACTTATTAGAAGGTTCCTCCTCTAGAATGTTATTAGGTCATGGTAACACTATATAAAGGGGTTCAAGTAGTGTAATGAGTAACACTCTCCTAACCTAACTCTCTCCTTGCGTTCTGCTTCTCCAACCCACTCTACAAAGATCCCTCTTTTTTTTTTTTTACAAAATAGGGCTCTACGAGCTTATCCTCTTCACCGCCTTAGTTCCATCACTGTCTCAGTTAAGACACCATACTCCTACGGCTCATTACATAAATGAAGATACAAACCTGACTACGATCTAGACCTGCTTACAGTCAACCATTTAAGGCGACCCTATCCACTACCTGTACAAAGGTATGGCTTGGCATTTATCAACCTTACAACACAAACTCCGTATAGGATCATATTTCGAATTTAAAAATGGGAGGGTTAATGCCTCTCCCTTTCTCCATTGCGTGTCTATGTGTTGGCTTGCTAGCGCATTGTTGAGGTGAGTGATGCTCCTGCATCATACTCCACTGTTGGGAAAATCATGAGCTCCTCTTCTCCAATGTTGAAATCCTCTTGGATCCCAAACTCTACCTTGGAGCTGTCCTCTTGCTCCTCTCCAGCTATGTTGCTACTGCTTTTTCTGTTTCTTCCCTTCTGCTGTTGCAGGTTCTCCCCTGTTCAAATTCCCTTTACTGACTGCTTCTTCTGACCTCAACATCAACCTTATTATCTCCTCTATCACCCTGTCTAGCTGCTCCAATGGCTGGTTCTCCTTATGCAGTCTTCTTGGTTGCAACTCTTCCTTATCAGTGGGTATATCATCTTGACCCCCCATATAGTTTTCTTCTTCTTTTGTGGCATTATCTTACCACCCTGATGCAATCTCTAGTTATGCAGTCTCATCACTGAGCTACTGCTCAGCTCTCTCCTATGACATATTAGCTTCTGTTAGCTCCTCTTGTGCTGGCATATCTCTAACTCCCTCCAGCTGTTCCTCTGGCTGGTATGTTCCTACATCTGCTTCCAACTTATCCTGTTGGATGTGCAAGCTTTTCACCATCACTCTTCTTTCTAGGGCTTCCAATTCTTCATACAAATCAACAAAATCCATGTTGTCTGCTTCCTCTTCTGCTGCAGGCTTCAGTGCTACAGTAATCTCATGTTCAGCTTCCTAGCTGAAAATTTTGAGCCATTCTTTTGAATGCTCATCTCCTTCTATTGGGGTAGACATCAATGTATACTCCATTTCTTCCTCTTTGATAGTTTCTGCTGGCTGTCTTTCTTCTTTTGTTTATACACCTTCATCATGTGCACTGGCCTCCACTTGGCTATTTGGTAGGAATGCCTTGATCCCTCCAATAATCAGAATGCTCCTATGATCCTCTTCTTTGATGGTGGAAGTATTTAACTTCTTATCATATTCATTCACATGGTCTCCAAATCCACATGAACCATCATCCATCAACACTCCTTGCTGATATGAACTCACTTTTGAGCTTCTGAGACTTTTAGACAGTCTCATTTCTTTCCCCAGCCCACCTGGAAATTCATGACTTCTTTTCTTCCCACCTGGAAGTCTATGAGATCAACCGATCCCATCTTATTGCCCACCTAGAAACTTGAACTTTCAACACTGCTCCTTTGGCAATATATGAGACTTTCCACTGATCTCTTCCTATTGCCCACCTGACAACTTGAAAGTCCATTTCTGCCCACCTGACAGTTTATGAGATCTTTGACTGATATCACCTCCTCCTCATCACCGAGGTGTCTCCCTATCTCTGGTTCACAGATGTGAATCAGTTCCTCCTCTATGTCACTGAGGTTTTCTAATTCCCTCAGCCACCTTCTCAACTCTTGTTGTTTCTTTCTAGCCAACAACTTTTGAATAGTCCATTTTTCCTTCCTGTTCACAGGACATTCGTACCTCCAAGGTACCTTTGCCTCCTGTTGCATCCTTAATGCTAGCTGTTCCATCCTTGCTCTTATCTGATTGAGCTCCAGATCCATATTTGGATTGCATTTCTTCTTGCGGCTGTCTCTTCGACCACGCTCATGGCCTTCAGTAGCGATTTTCACCTTCTACCCACCCTCCTGGAAAGTCTATGGATTACTCTACATCCGAGAGCATCTCCATCTTCTCTTACAACTCACCCGACTGTTTAAATTTTTT
>SNQJ01S0045294.1:33576-44498 GCA_010110895.2 Picea sitchensis | reverse complement strand
TTTTTCTTCTATGCGCAGGTCCTGTTAGACTCGCCTGGTTTCTATGGTCATGATTCGACTGTTATCAATCTGCCCCGTCGATCGACGGTTCACAACAATTGCGGGCCGCCAAAGTGCTCACCCTTTATGGAAGAGCCCTGTCCCCACAATCGGAAAGTGATCACCTGATCTCCTTTTGATCGTGCCCGTTGATTTCCTTCCCTGACGAGATCAACGACTCCAGCGCATTGCAGACTGTGAACTAGCGCATTCACTAATTTCTCCTCTACTCCCCGCAATGATTACCTACTGCTGATTTCCCTTCTCAGATCAACGACCCTAATTTACTTCGGGTTTCCGGTGTTCGAAAATATCAATTTCTCATGCTCCGCAAGATCCTTTTGATAAGCCCCTTCTTCTCATGTGTCCTCAGGCTGTGTCCTTACACAAACGCGTGATTCCAGATCTCCATGATCTGTCGACACATAGCTCCCATTCAGATCAATGGCTGTGTCTGATTCTGACTTTTCGGCCTTCAGGAGTTTCAACTCTCAAACTTTTCTTTTCCCGTATGACAATCTTCCAGGGTGGAAAATATATCGACACTTATCCCCCTTAATCTATGGCCATAATATCCTCTGCGAGTTTGGCCTTTGGGACTTTCAATTCTCAAATTCTCATTTCTTCCGGAGATATTTCTCCGAAATGGCAGATTGTCTGCCACACGTCCCCTTCAATCGACGGTTCTGCTCCTGCTTCGGGACTTTGGCCTCCTCAACCAAACCAATGGTCTTTTGACCTCCTCCTCGATCAACGATTGAGATCTCCTTCGGGACTTCGACACTTTCACCCTTTTCTTTCCTCTAGAGTGCTCCGTACCCAAAGTTCTAGATCTAGAGCCACGTGTCCACTTTCAAATCAACGCTTGTCGTCCACTTTAGGACTTTGGCCTTCGACGATTTCAAATCTCAACAACCACAAATATCCAGAGGGAATCCTTCCGGAGTGTCGGATCCTCTGACACCTGTCCTCCTTGATCCAACGACTATCCAACGGAGTGAATCTCCATCTTCCACGCATCCCCTCACAAATCAACGATCCACGTTCTTTCCTTCAGATCAACGACCCTTAGACGGTTCGGGCTTCGACGCTTCAGGACATTCCGAAACAAAAATTCACAAAAATTCCAGAGTACAAGTCTCCTAAGTTCACGATCTAGTGACACCTGTCCAACCCATATCAACGAATCCCAGCTGCTTCGGCTGTTCGGGCTTCGACGATCTCAAATCTCAACCTCCTTCGCTTTTCTCCCAAAGTACTTTTTACCGGAGTTCACGATCTTTCGCCACGTACCCATTCTGGATCTAACAGTCCAAATCTCTTCGGGTCTTCGATGCTTCGGTTCTTCGGCTCTTTGATTCTTTGGCTCTTTGACTCTTCAGCTTCGAGAGTCTCAAACTCCTATGCACTCGTTTCTCTCGGAGTTGTTTTACCCGGAGACTCCGATCTGCCGACACGTATCCCCCTGGAGATCAACGGCCAAGACCCACTTTGGGTCTTCGACGATTTTGATCTCTCCTTGTCGACAAAATCTCAGAGTTGTGGATCTTACGCCAACTGTCCTCCTTGACGATGGACGGTCCCTGCTCACTTCGGGAATTTGACAAGTCTACTCTCCTGTGTGCACAAGGATTAAGTCTCGTGCACTTACCCTGGATCCAACGGTTGTTGGTCCTCTATGCTTAGATCCAATGAATGTGATCTGTTCCTCTCCTCAACCCTCTCCTTTGTTCACTGGACGTAGATCAGACGATCTAGATCTCTTCTTCCGCAGCTAATATGACGGCTGCTGTCGCTGCTCCTCCTGAGCTTTTGACTTCTTCCGACTTGGAAGATTTTTGTCAATGTCCAAAATCTTCGATCTTTGAACTTTCTCCTTGCGACCCGAATTGTCCGGGTCCCGCTTGCACTCTTAAACGCATTATCTCTTTTGAGTTTTAGGACTTGGAATAAGTCCGTCTCCTACGTACTCCTTGCGTTATCCATTCTGAGCTTGATCTCCTCAAGGATTTCGATCTTCCACACACTCCTTGTGTTTTTGGGATTTCGTCAAACTCAGATCCGAAGGATTTCTTGAAAATAAATTCTTCTTGCCCTCCTAGCGTTCCTCTTGCTCAATGCACACCTTGCAGAGCTCTATAGAGTGTTCAACAACTCTGTGAGTATGTTCCTCTGATACTCTTCTCCCTGAACTCAATAAAGAGTTCTCTCTGTGCACGCTTGCACCCGCTCGATGCCCGCTTGACATAGCTCTACATAGTTCTCAGTAACTCTGTTTCTTTCCGAACTCAACACAGGGTTCTTCCTGTGCACTCCTTGCACTTTCGCCGATGAAGGTTCAATGATATCTCTCTTGAGATTCTCTGAGGTTAACTCACCTCTGTCAATGCACTCATTGTGGACAATGTGCACTCCTTGCACTCGAAACTCAAAGACGAGAAACAATTGAAACTTATACAATACTTCACCAATTCATACATTCAAAACATGAATGACATATATAAGCATAACAATGAAAACAAATACATAAACACACTATGTGCAGGAAAAACTACTTTTCTATTGTCTCTGTGTGTCTATATAGATGTTTTATAAAAAATAGACTGTGACAGAGTCCCAGTTCTCTCAAGATCTCCTAACCTAACTCTCTCCCTGAGTTCTGCTTCTCCGACCCACTCTACAAAGATCCCTCTCTCTTTTTTTTTGCAAAAGAGGGCTCTATGATCTTATCCTCTTCACCGCCTTAGTGCCATCACTGTCTCAGTTAAGACACCATACTCCTACGACTCATTTCATAAATGAATATCCATACCTGACTACGATCTAGACCTGCTTACAGTCAACCATTTAAGGCGACCCTATCCACTACTTGTACAAAGGTATGGCTTGGCATTTATCAACCTTACAACACAAAATCCGTATAGGATCATATTTTGAATTTAAAAATGGGAGGGTCAATGCCTCTCTCTTTCTCCATTGCATCTCTATGTGTTGGCTTGCTGGTGCATTGCTGAGGTGGAGCGATGCTCCTACATCAATAAGGTTGAGGGTCAACATCCTTAAATCTCTATAATATTTGGTACAAATAACACCATGTATGCCTAGATCTAAAACTTGCAGATCAAGTTTCAAGTTCACGCACACATACTTCAACATTACATGCATATCCCTACAACCAAGGAAGCCAACAATCACCAAAGACTGCTATGGAAGGTTAACCATTTTGGTAACATCCAAGTGTTTGTAAATTTGTATACATATTTTCCCATAAATTTTGTTAATTCACTTAGATGTTCATCCACTTAATAAACAAGGTTTTGTCTTATAATTCTCCTTAGAATTTTAGAAATTCGACACAATGGATGCTGATTTTTTTATTATATAATATTACTTGTTTCTTTATTTTGATGCTCACTAGAAGACCTTTAAAACTTTATTTCTATTTTAATAGTGAATGTGTATGTAATGATGATAATTGTTATCGTTTATTAAGATCAACTTTGATTTATGATGAGAGCATATTTAGTTTTCTATATGTTCATGGTCATTTATATAACTTTGAATTCTCTTGGATTTGGAGTTGTCCTTCATACCCACACATTCTAGCATTTTATATGGATCAATCTCAAAATTGTTAAATATATGATATTATTCACAACAAGTGTACACAAGACACATATACAATATGAGATGACGATATGGATATATTTTTATGGTAAAGTTCCCTCTGTGGATGGGTGAAATCCCCCTTGGATCAAGAGCCCTCTTGATCCAAGACAGAAGAAAACAAATGGCGAACTACTTTCATCTTATACCTATTTCGACAATTAGAATGATAAGGAAGAGATGGATGACATACCTTTTTATGACGGTTGTCCTCACTGCTCCATCGTTTGACCTTGATGTCCAATCTTGTAGGCGCAGGAAAATACTTGCAAAGAACAAAGAGAAACCTCCTTCTTCCACACTATATTGTTAAGTGAAAATAGATCTATCTATGATGAATTTACAACAATAGACATGCATACACTTGAATGCATAGACATGAGATGAATAGGCCAAGTTGTGTATTAATGGAAAGCCAATAAAATGGAAGCACTTACAATCTCAATTTTGACGTTGCAACAACTTCTCCAAGATCTCCTATCCATCCCCTTGGATATCACACATTCATAGGTATGATGCTCTTAATTCTCCTCCTCTCTTGAATGTCTCAAGATCAAAACTATGATATTCTGAAGTTCTCTCCCCCCTTTCACTCAAGTATGACCTTCATTATATAATATTTGAGGTATCACAACCATAGGATAGTTTTTAGGAGAGGATGCGGTCAAAAGAAGATTTGGATCAACCAACAAGATTGACCTTGCCCTGAATAGGAGATAGCTTGAACCGATCCCTTAACCAACTGCAAACTCTCATAAACAACCTCACAAATCAAGGAAAAATGGTTGCAACAACTTCATCGCCCCGCCCATAACCGTGCACAGGGCGACTATCACTCCCTAGGACACTCTGGGGGAGTGATAATCACTCCTTGTATGTGAGAAGGGGGGCGATTGAGCTCATTTAAGGCCAAAATATCAAGGAAAATGTATCATTTCGACCTCCAAATGATGTATTTCTCACCAATCATGTCTAGGGAACATGACAAGTACTCCCATATGATGATAAAGTTGTGACATTTATGTGAGACACTTAGTAGAATGTGATACATAAGTGTGACACTTAATAGCACGTCAAATCGACACTTAGTAGAATGCGATACATAAGTGATACATAAGTGCGACACTTAGTAGAATGCAATACATAAGCGCAACACTTAGTAGTGTGGGAATTTGGTGTGTAACAGATATGCCACCACAATAAAAGACAGATTACAAAGTCCCTTAAATAATAACCACAAGCCCAAAATAACATTGTTTTTTTATCCATTTTCATACAATGATCATTACATGAATTTACACTATGTTATTGTATGTTGTAATATAGAAGGAAAAAAACATTGAGGGAGTTAATAAGTGGACAAATTCAAATTTTGTTGGGGAAATAAAATTAAGGCATTTTTCCTAGTGATCTAGATCATCTTAAAATGAATCCAAACTCACAAGAACACATTTCTATAATTGAAGTTCCCATCAATTAGGTGGAACTTTACCTTCCACCAAATTTCTATAAAATTTAGGGGAAAATCCTCTCCTTTCCCCTCTCCCAAAAGATTTATCTACTTATTAAATTAATCCAAAAAATATTATAAATACTCAAAGATTCTTTTATGATTTTTTTAATCTAAAAATTTAAAGAGTTATTAAGAACATGATAAATCTAATCCCATGCTTGGCCAAGGAGTTTACAAAATTCTCTATTGTGACAAATCATACATATGCCAAATTGGTAGATCATTTAAATCCCGTCTCAAAGAACATATAGTTTATACCTTCCATAATTGCATCTCAAACACTTCTACAAATCTAATCATCTCATCTTCCTTAACCAAACTAAAATTCTATCTTTAGAACCCTAGTACTCCTATTGTAACATTATCAAAGCATTGAAAATTGAAAAAAAAACATAATAGTTTTAATTGGGAAGATGGCTATAAACTTAGCCAATCTTGTAAACTCACAATTTTTTTTTTTGACAAGAACGGGTAATGGATCTTTATTATAAGATAGCAGTGGAAAAGCCACTGGAGCTGTTACATTTTAGTTGATTCAGGTTCAAATGAACTGTTACAAGACCAGGAGGATCTACTCTCCTACCTGGGTATAGTTCCTGGAGCTAGAATTCTATCCTAATATATAGGCTTGCAATATGTGGATGCTTCTATACAAAATGCCTTCCTCGTAGAGTTATTTGTAGAGTACTTGCTTGGCCTAAGAGTTTCTGGCTGAATTTCCTTGGGCCCTCATTCTTGGGCAAATCCCGCTCCAAATGCCAGTCTTTATTCAACTTCTCCATTTGGACTTCCAGCTTGCTGACTCATTCTTTGAATTCCTTCTGTGGGTCTTTGACTTCATTGCGCATCTGTTCTAGCTCCTTTGAGAACTCGATTTTTGTCGATGTAATGTCGGCTTCGAGCATTTCTAGTCACCGTCCTACTTCAATGTCCATGTTCTGGAGAAAATCGTCTTGGTTCTACATAAATTGTTTGAGCCTCTTCAGTTATTCTTCCACTGATTTCAACCTTTCCTCTGTAGATGGTTTTTTCCCTGATCTAGACGCCATTTCCTTTCCTCCTTCTCCTTCTTGCCTTCTTGTGCGTGGGAGACTTCCTTCCGCTGCTGGAGCTCTGTCTCTACGTGGTCGACTTCCTAAAATCATAATGCTCAGGGGATGAAATAAACCTACCCAACCTGATCTTTTATCCTCCTTCCAATGAATGATCCAGTGCACCCAGCCGTTCCGTGTCCTCTGGCTCAGCGTATGGGTCGCGTGATGAACCTATGGATTTTCCTGAATATTCAATGACTGAATGAATGATATTACTCTCAGGCCTGACACCATTCTTATCTTTGGTTGTCTTGGATTCATCCCCGTGAAGCGTCCGAGCCTGTGATGTACCTCTTTTCCACCTCATGTCCTTGCATTCTTACCATACTTTTTGTCCCACTGTGGTTCTAGTCTATGTGCCTCGGTCCTACCGGATTGCCATGTTGGTCATGGTTCCATTTAGTTGGAGTGTTCCATTGATTAAGAGGGCTACTTTGTTGGCTTCAGCATCTGCTGATGCATTCAGCTTCCGAAGAAAATGGAATAGGTGATACGATCTTAGTCTTCCCAGAAGTAGCTGGACTTTTTCTAGTATGTGTTGGAGATTTACATGCTTGGCCGTGTTTTGAAGAATCAATGCTTGTATTATGAGTCTGGAGTCCCCTACAATCACCAGGTCTTGGAAATTTTAGTTGATAGCTTGAGTCAGCCCTTGCCAAAGTGCCAATGCTTCAGCTCTGTTGTTTGTTTCTATTCCTAAACCGCAGGCGTAGGTAATTTCTAGAAGTCCGTTGGGGCTTACTAGGACCCCTCCTCCACCTGCCACCCTAAGATTCCCTTTGGAGGCCCCATCAAAGAACAATATATGCTAGTTTCTCTTTCACTTCCATTCCTTGAAGTCCTCCTCTTCCTTCCGAATTTCCCAAGTTTCCTGTTTTCCCTTGCTGCCTGTTTTCTGTGAGTGGTCCCTGATTTGGAAGCTTTTAATCCATTGTTCCTCTTTCGGCTCTAGGGATCCCGATATATTTGATTTGCAGAAGTAGGGGGAACTTTCACCAAAGTAGGCCTTTATCCTTGTTGCTACTTGTGTTGCGTTACTTGTGGTCTCCCTGAAAAGCCTATTATTCTGCTCCAGCCAAAGCTTCCAAAGGATGAATTTTGGAAGTGCTCTCCAGAGGGTGGATATTTGGCCCTTTTTCGTGGCCTGAAAGGGACATCGGGAGCTCCAATTTCGTAGCAGGGTGGAGGTCTCTTAGGGTAAAGCAAATGTTCCTGGTTTCAGCCCAAGGACTAACTACCATACCTCCTTGGAGTATGTGCGTTGTAGGAGCAAGTGGTCTAAGGTTTTCTCCTCTTGTGAACAGAGAGGACATCTGTACGGGCCTTCCCAACCTCTTCTTCTCAGGTTTTCTCCTGTTAGAATACCCCTATGTGCCAAGGTCCATACAAACAAATAAATCTTTGGTATGGATTTGGAAGTCCAGATGGCTCGCTAGATTGCTGGGTCTGGTGGGATGTGGGGGATTGCTGTAAGATTTTTATACCCTACTGCTGTTGTGTAGGCTCCCGAGAGTGCTCCCATCCTCTCTTGTCCTTTTCCCCCATTTTTAAAGGGGATTTCCCTTGCAAACAGTCCATCAGAATGTTCCATTCCCCCTCAAGCTCTGGAGGTATGTTGATGGCCTCCCACATGAGCCATGATCTGTCCTCATCTTCTCTCCAAATTGAAATGTCCCATAGGCTGTTTAAGTTTTGATATCTCATCCAATCTTTTAGCCTGTCTAGTCCTTCCATCGAACTTAACGCCGGGTCTCCTAGGATTGAGTCATCCAAAACATTGATTTACTTACCATTCCCTGGTATCCAGGTGAGGTGAGGTCTGAAGAGCTTAAGTGCCTTTAGACACAAATTGAAGATAGGTGAACCTTTTTCCACAGTTGCTGGGCGATCTAGGCATTTTTTCCTCAGGCCTCAGAAGTACTTCTTCCATATCGATTTTTTGATCCAAGAGGGTTTCCCCGTAACAAGGTTCCAAAGAAGCTTGGCTCCTAAGGCTAAGTTTTTGGAGTGGATGTCCTTGAATTGGATGCCACCTTTTAAAAAGGGCTTTGTTACTTTTCCCCAGCTAATTAGATGTAATTTCCTCCCTTTTTGCTTCCCTCCTTCCCATAGGAACCTTCTGAAAAGTGCTTCGATTTTCTGGATCATGGTGGAAGGGGCTAGTAACAAAGAACTTTGGTAGATTGGGATGCTTTCCAACACTGCTTTAATAAGGACCAATTTACCCGCAATGTTAAGCCAATTTGCTCCCCAGGAATTGATTCTTTCTTTTAACTTGTCTATCAGCGGGAGCCATTGAGACGCCTTTGGATTTGCTCTGAAAATTGGTACTCCCAGGTATTTAAATGCATCCCAATTGGTACAACTTTCCATTCCTAAGACTCTTGATATCTCCAGAATTTCCCTTGATGAGATGTTCCATCCGTAGATCTTGCTTTTTGGCAGGCTTACTTCACTTCCTGAGATTTCTTTGTAAACGTCTAGCTCCGTTTTAAATTTCTTTGTCGTCTGTACACTTGCTCCTCTTAGCAACAATGTGTCATCCACGAATTGGGCATGGCTTATGTCTTTTACCCCTGGGGCTATTCTCAGGCCCAAGAGATTGTTTTGAATCTGGACATGATCCAGTTGGAAGATGAGCACTGAGGCTTGGATTGCATAGAGGAGCGGAGAGAGGGGACAACCTTGCTGTAGCCCCCTAGAAGCTTGAAATAACTTATATGCTTGACCGTTTACTAGTGGCATGATCCAGGGGGATCCAATGCAAGATTTGATCCATTTTATAAATGCTAGGGAAAAGACAAAGTTTTCCATGACTTTGAATAGGAAATTGTGCCTAACTATATCAAACGCATTTGCAAGATCAAGATTTATGATCATACCTTTGTCTTTTCGTCGAATGCTTGAGTGCAGGGCTTCCTGGACTAGGATTATGTTGTCCACTATATGCCTTCCTTTAATGAACCCGCCTTGGTTCTCTGGGATGATTACAGGGAGAATTTTTTTAATTTTGTTGGCTATTATTTTTGTGAGGATCTTGTAGATTGTGTTGCTAGGAAGAAAATGACTGCTCCTTTTTCTTTCGGGATAAGGGCTAGGAAGGACGAGTTTGTTCCTCCTCCTATCTTGGTGCAGTTCTGAGATTTCCTGATTAGTTTTGTAAGGTTTGCTTTTATAATATCCCAACATTTTTGATAAAATATTGCTGTGAAGCCATCTGGTCCCAGTGCCTTATCTGGGCACATCTGGTCAAGGGGCTCTGTTATTTCTTGTTGGTTAACTTCCTTTACCAATTTGTTGTTGGCGTCTTCTTGAATGACGTTCGGAACCAGAGAGAGCGGGTAGGATTTGGAGTCTATTTGGGTCATTTGAGTCTCCGTGTAAAGAGTTTCAAAGGCTTCTGTCGTAGCTTCTTTTATGCCTTCAAAGTCTGATATAATTTGATCTTGAACATGTATTTCATTGACCAATTTTAACTACTTTCTTGCCTCAACTTGTTCGTGGAAGTAACTAGTGTTTTTGTCTCCTGCTTCCAGCCAAAGGCTTCTAGATTTATGTTGCCAATAGCTTTCCTCCTCCCTACAGGCTTGGTGCGTCCTCTTGGTGCAGAGTTTCTTGAGTTGTCTCCTCTTCTTCCATTTCTAGTTGGTGATTTTTGAGCTGCTTTTGGGCTTCTTGACGTTTAGTAATTGGATTCTTTTGGGTTTTTGCCCAGGATTTGAGCGCTACCTTGAGCCTCCTATGTTTTTCTTCCCAAACAAAAAAGGCTGATCCTATAACTTTTTCATTCCAAATATTGGTAACCAGGTCCTGGAATCCTTCATATTGTAGCTAGGTTGGGCTAAATGTGAATGGGATAGGCCCAATATTTCTATCATGCAAGACCTCTAACAAGATTGGCTTATGATCTGACACACTATGTGGGAGGATAGAAGTTGAGGGCGTGAGGCCCAAGAGCATAAAGGAGATTTGGACTAAAAACCTGTCTAGCCTGGATGCAATATGCCATGGTCCTACTCTCCTGTTTTACCACATGTATTTCCCCTTAGTTGGTTTGGCATCCTCCAGCTCCCATTCTGACATGATTCCTTCTACACATTCTCTTGCCGGGTCTCGCACAATGGACCCACCTTTCTTCTCGACCGCTTCTAGTGTTACATTAAGATACCCCCCAATAATGATGTTTTCTAGGTCACTTGAGAGTAGAAAATCTTTAATCGAATCCCAATAGTTCCTTTTTTCACTCAAAATGACTGGGACATAGAGGTTGAAGAGGCTTACCAGTCGACCCGTTTCTTTGTGTAACAGACTAGTGTAGATCCAATGCATGCATGTTTCTGTTCTAATTAGGTCATACTTCATGGTGTCCCAGAGGGTTCCCAGACCTCCTGAGGCGCCTCTTGCGCTTACTGCTATTCCTTGGATTTTCTTCCAGAGGGTTTTTGTTGCTTGGATAAAGTCTCATTCCTCCATCCTTGGTCTCCTGGATTAGAAGGATCTCGGTCTTTAACATTTTGATTATATCCTTGAGGGCTTCTTCCTTTATTCTGCTGCCGAAACCCCTACAATTCCAGGATGTTACCTTCATTATTTACCTTGGGGGGGGGGGG